>JBBBVU010000005.1:8709793-8722327 GCA_037177055.1 Atherinosoma microstoma
CACACACACACACACACACACACACACACACACACACACACACACACACACACACACACACACACACACACACCGCCATTTAGGAATGTCTGTTGGTATGCTGTAAATGCATGCAAAATTAACCACACATAGACGTAAATTTCCTTGCTTTGAGTGTTCCTTGCATCATGACATACACACACACACACATGCGAAAACGTGTGCACTTGAACATATGCCTCAAAGCATTGGGGTGTAATGGAGGCTGTCTGCACTTTGCCTTGTCTCTCCTTCTCCGACAGTAATCAACACCTCTACTGCTGTTAAAAATTCCTCTCCATGGCTTTTGATCTGCTATCTCATTTACATGACTGGCGCTCAGCAAACCGGCCTGGTGTTGAGGCGGTGCGATGGAGTAAGGTGGGGATGAGAAGGAGGGGCGGATGGGAGTGAGAGGAAAACTAGGAATAGAAGGAAGCTCGTACGGAAAGAAGAAAATGGCTGCTTAAGTAGAAAATGATCATGTACATCATGATCCAAAATACTTTGGCATGATATTTCTTTAGTAAATATGGTTGGTAGGGATGTGAATCTGACATCAACTCACGATTCAATTCGATTCCAATTCTCGGGGTGACGATTTGATTCTGTATCGATTCTTGATTCAAACCGATTTTGATTCACAAAAAAGTGTTTTTTAGTAGCAATGGGTGCAAATTCTGGGATTAACTACATTCCTCTATATGTGATATGTGATGTGAATCAATTTTTTTCTGCACCCCTAATGGTTGGTAGGCTAAAAATAATGCAGATAAAATGAGAGAGAACCTTCAAGTAGGCGGGGAGAAAAATAAAAAAACACACTGGAGCAGCTCTTCCTCTCTCTGCCCTCCCTCCCCTCTCTTTCTCCTCTTGGCTGACTTTGTGTTGCACTGTGGGGCTTCCAGTGAGCCTGAGCCTCTTTGGCAAGAACTGTGAGACTGGATGGCATTGAAAAGGCTGGGATGATGCATCCACACGATGGTTATAGATGGGCAGGAACACGAGAACAGGGAGGTGAAGGGAGAGACGTATTCGGCAAATGAGGGAGAGAAAGATAGAGAAGTTGTGGGAACTATTGTAGGTGGTTTCAATCATTCTGATGCCATCTGTTCCACTCCATCTTTTGCTCTGACAGTGGATATTTTCCCTAGTGAGACAAGAGAAGTCTGTGTGCAAGTGTGTGTATGACAGTGAGAGACGGTGAAGGACAGAAGAGTATAATGCACACTGTATTTATCAAATACAACTGAACTGCACAGCAAGGTGTCTGATACAAAGGTTGCCAATTAAAATTTTTGGAACTTATTGATCTGTCAATTATTATGATTTACTATCAGTTAAGGGTGTGTAATATATCGAAAATGTATCGATACCGAGATTTACAACGATAGGTGATATGATTTTGATCATGTCAGTAAATTCGATATTTAAAAAAAACGGAAATACAAGGGGGCTGCCCAGTCAGTGCTCACTGGTCCCGGTTTTAATTAATTCATATTAAATATCTTACGAAAACTCTGTACAGAACAGAAACCATTGCATGGTGAACCATGCATGGTCAGACACCTGTCTAACATTACATCAATGGCGAATGGAAACTGTGCACCAAAGTGCTGTTATTGTCCATTTATTGTTATCGAGATGTACTGATCAATATATTGTGATATTGATTTGTGGCCATATTGCCCAGCCCTACAATCAGTTAACATTAGAGCCTACAGAAATATTTTAATTTACCTGTTTAAGAATAATGATGCCAACATATCTGTTTACCAAATTTGCATGCTAAGATTTAACACTAAATAGAATGGGTGTAAGCTAGTCTCTAATGAATCTAACAAGAACTGAAGTTATAAGATCTAAAACTAAAAGCCTTGTTAAAGAAATCTATATATTATCTTTATATTTGATATATTTGAAATATTTCCACATATTATGCTTCAGTCAGAATGACACATTCTGGATATCTCAGTGGGATTCATCCTTTGGAGACCACAAATGCCTGCAAGAAGTAAAGAGTTCATTCAGTAGCGATGGTATTCCAGTCTGAACCAAGCCGCCGGCTCATCTGATCATCATACATTGCCGACCCCGCAGAGGCATCTGGCTGGTTTGGCTAAAAGTGCTGACAACTAATTTTAGCACTGAGCCCTCCTACACTCATGAGATATATATTGCACCTGGTGTCATCCTGTGGCTGGGCACTGGTACTGTCATCTTCTGGGCATTTAACTCATGTTTCCTCTGTGCTTAGACATGCATAAAGATATTACAGTGCTCCTCCTTTCAGCTCTGTTGGTCTTTCCTTCTCATGTGGTCCTTCACCTGGATATTTTCTGCTACTCTCTGCATTTGCCTTTCACTGAGCTCAGTTCATCCTATTTTTTTTCCTTTTCATGTGCTTCCACTCTGTCCTCCTTCTTTCCTCATTACCTAGCCTGCTTCACCAGTGTTTTTCTTTCCCTTTATATATTGTTTTTCCCTCCTGAACAAAAGCTAGAGCTGAACACCTCTTTTTATATCACATCGGTTGCCTACATTTGCCTACATATAGTATAATCTGAGTGAAAATGAAACCAACATTAAAGTTTCCCGTATCACAGCGTTGGAGTTCTGAGCTGACAGTGACGTTATGATGTGGAATATTGAATATGAAAACAGATAAGTGTTCACCAGCAAGTTTACAAAGTTAATGTATTCTTGATGATACAAGCCTGCTTTTGAAGCTCAGGAATAAAACCAGATTTGACTACAACTGCATGTCAAAAAAATTCATTTGGGGAAATAAAGGAGCAAAATTAATCTGAATTCAAGGCTGACATAATGCTATGTATTTTACCTTTTGTATCACTATGTTGGAATACAGTTAAGAGTTTGCAGCCAGGGTAACTGTATAAGACAGATTGAAGACTGGTGTATTGGTTAGAGAAATGCTAACAGCCTGATGAAATTCTTGTAGTTGGACATTTGTTGCTGTTCTGTCATTTCAACTGGTATTGAGATTAATTATGCAGAAGGGAAACTGCTTGATTGCTAATCATTGATTGTTGTTAACAGTTATGTAAACTAAATATTTGCTATGTCAACACTTGTGGTGTGTTCACATTTGACTAGTTTAGTTTAATTAAAATGAGCTCTGGTCAATTTGCTCTGCTACTGCTGATCATTTGAAAAAGTGGGAACATTGTCATCCAGCTACGGCTTTGCACCAAACAAGCAGACTTAAACTGGATTTATACTAGCATGGCGTCTGCGTCAGGTCGGCCCTGCGTAACTGACATAGAGGCAGTGTGTGTTTATACTCGAGCGTAGAGTAAAAGCGCTGCGTTGACGTTTCTTTTCCGGATCTGCAGGCAGCAGTAGGGCTGATATCGGCCGGTAAACTCCACAAGGCAGAGTTTTTTCGGTGGTTCAACATACAAGTTTACTATATACTAATTACATGTACTGATCAGTCTTTATGGAGTGCTGTTTAATTTTGCACAGGAGTCCTGGTTTGGCTTCTTCAGGGATTTTGTGCAACAAATCAGCGATGTGGCTGCAGAATCAGTGATGTAAACAGTCACCGGATCTGGAAAAAAACTGTTTTATATCACTATGCCTGCACTTTAAACGTAGTCAAATATCCAGAAACAAGTAATCACAATCTGACCAATCATAAGGGACTACTTCCACGTAGCTGCATTCGCGCAGCCAGGGTGCACGTCAGGTCTGGAAGAGGTGTGCGTCAAGGCTCTGTGAGTGACGCCCTAAACCTCCTGACACAGACGCCACGCGAGTATATTTCCAGCTTTAGAGCACTTGAAAAGGTGTGTCTCGCTGCACTTTTATAAGCTCTGCTGCAGTTTGACATGAAGACAGTTTGGACCGAAGACACACTGGAAATGTTACAATTCGATTCTTGATTTTAAATACCTTTTGATAACCTCATACCTTATCTTTGCAGCATTTAGTCTAGTCATTTGTCTGTGCAGCACAAGTGCCTGACACTATTTTTACTACTTTGTGTACATATAAAGCCCGCTCAAATCCAATGAGTGCATGTACCTTGACACATAGTGTTTGTTTGCATATTTGTAAGTTCTGTGAAAACACACATGTAGAGATATAGGTTGAAATAAATTATCAAGAAAACCACTCCTGCTAACCAAACACTGCATCAGAGTTGCCCCCTTCTTTTAGGTGTAAAATGTGACTAGACAATGTCAATAGTTACAATACTCCAACCTCCCAACGTGCTGCGCTTTCAGCAATCAGGAAGGCAAACAATGAGGCTGCTTAAGGCTCGAAGAGGTCCACAGGGACCCAATCCCACCTAATAGTCTAATTAAAGCCATTGATTGCTTATATAAGCACACATAAGCAGTGGACATTCCTTCCTTACAATCACCCACAGGAGTTGTAATTAGCACAAATTCTGAGGTATGCTTAACTCAGTCACTGCTTCTCTCACCTCATTAGCTGGGCAGCAGTACAGTTTTGTTTATCAATGCCCTCTGCTAGTGTGACCTTTCCATATGGTTCCTGTTGTGCTGTACACATTGTAACTGTTCAGCAATTGTTATTATCACACCAACGCATCTGTGTTTAATCAGTGTTTAAATCTGTCCTTTTTTTCCAACAGCCACACTGCTTTAGATGATTTGGAAGAACTAGCTGGGATGCTCTGCTGAATACATGTGAGAGCTGGATTTGATGGCCTCCAGCCACCTCCTTTGCCGAGATCACAGGAGGTCAGACATTTTATCCCTACAGCCTCTCTTAGGCATGATTTTATATCCTCCTGTTTGTGAGTGCAAATGTGACTTGTGAATCTACTGACGGGGGAACTATATTTAATGAATACAGGCTTTTCTGGGAAAGTATATATGTTTTTTTATGTGATGTAAATAAACTGTGCTCTGGCAGAGCACTTGTCTTGAGGCTAAATACTGTACAGTACAGTATGTCAGAGGACCATTTTCATAGAATCAGAGTTGCTTCGTCTAGAATTTATAGTAAAAGGACTTACACTATGATTAAAGTGCAGTGACATTACTTGTTCTTTTTCATATATTTTTTTCTTATCTTGATGGAAAACAAACAAAGTATTTATCAAAACTATTGCAGAATCCAGTCATAATCGGATGAAAGTGCACATGACATTATAATAAATGATCCTAACAAGCAACTTATATCACCAGACAGGAAGAGGGATTTCTTTGGATAATGCAACAAAATGATCCTCCATGTCTGAAATCAGCACCAAAAGTTAGAAAACAAGTCTGGATGCTGCAAAAATAATCACACCAAAAAAAGAAGGATTTTACAGGATTGTTCTGGAGACACTTTGCAGGGCACAACTGGTTTTCACTGCGTTTAGAATAATAAGCTCGATACAAGAAATAATTATTGAAAAACAAACCCTGTTATGAGGCAACACGCAGCAGATTCAGTGGCCACATAAAATAAACTCATTTGGTTTGGCCATGTTGGGTAAAAAAAAAAAGAAAAACATTATAACTGTGACCATCAAAGTAATAATGACCATTGTAAAGCCTGATATTCCATTCAAAACAGCTTTACAAAACACCAAGTGTGTGGCTACATCCAACCCAATTAAAGCCAACAACTCATACTGGCTGAGCTTTACAAAAGATCCCTCTTCAGGTAAATAGGCTGCACAATACTTGATTGAAAGTTTAAACTAATTATGCAGGAAGTTCTTGTTAGGTACAAAGTATCTCCCCCTGCAGTATGTCACAAAATGCATCATTTGGGAGATACAATTTCTTTCAACTGGCTTATAAACAGGTTGAGCAATGAATCAAGTATGATTTTGCAAAATGTTACCTACTTCCGCTTAACAGTAGACTAGCACAATGCTTAATCACTTGTGTGCACCATGTGAAAGCGAGAGAGCAGGGAGGTTTGTGTATACTGGCAGTGAAAAGACCTGTATTAGAGCTGAGCTGGGCGCTAAGCTGAGTCCAGGTGTTCGCCTCTTACCAGGTGGCCATGTAATACTCTTGCCGACCCAGATCATGGCAATCATGGAGTTGGCAGAGATGGCTTGCTGCCGACACCAGTGTAGCGCCTGGGTAATATGCCAAGTTGGCAGCAACATGCCTGAAAAGCAGGCGGGTAAACAAGCAGGGAGTATCTAACGTTCCTGGAGAGGAAAGATGGTGAGGAACCTTTCATTTTCTTTTCAGAATTCATGAAAATGTCACAGTCTGGTACAAGGCCTGTCTGCTTCTGTGACTTATCCGTGTGTGTCAGTATTAGTGTGATATGTGTAACAATAACTATTTGATCATTTGGTTTAGTGTTATTCAATAGGCTGTGCTATATCTTCATGGATCATTAAGAAAAATATTTTCCCTTGCTGTTGTTGTATTGTTGGGTTTTTTGACATACAACTCAGACATCTACAAACATAACGTCTGTCAAAATACCATATCATGCCTCAGCCAGAGATATGATCAATATAAGCTAAGAAAGCCAGAATAATATGCATCCTATATCTAGCCTGTAGTGTCTAGGCACCGTGTGCTCTACAGTGTAAGTAGCTTAGCTGGCAGGCAGCCACAGACAAGCGCTGTGTTTCTGCTTGCCATCCTCTCATTTCACTGCATGGTAATTACTGTCTCAATGCGGTAAGAAAAAGCAGCTTTTGGGAGGAGGATTGAGAGAAAAAAAGAGGAAAATGTGAGGGTGTGTGGCTTAGTAGCTTAATGAACATGTCAGATGTATTTAAACAAATGGATTACCACATCTGTACACACTAGGATTGATCATGCCTGCTCCAAACCACTTACCAATCTGTAGTGGCAATATGAATGAGAAAAAGTATGACTGGGGAAATCCTGTAAGTGACATCGGAAAACAACGATTCTGCATCAGTGCATAGAAAGTTAATAAGACCTATACCAGCCACATCAGTTATTTCATTATGGCACAGACTTTTCACTGTATGCAATTCCCTGCCCTTAAAAGGGTGCACATTTGCATAATGCAACATATGTATCGAAATTACAAGTCAGAAAAAAAGAGCATTTGCATTTCCGCCAAACTGCAGTTTCTACTTATATTAACTGAGATTGGCCATATTGAAACATTTTATCTTTATCTGTAATTTTTCCCAGATTTCATTCCTTGAATCCTTTCGTCCACAAACTCATCTGTGCTTTCCATGTCAATACATTGACTGAATGAATAATAGATGCTCTGTTGTCACATCCTTGTCCCAATGGCCTCTCACCTTGAGGAGCTTACATGCTGATAAAATTTGAAAAGAAATTGCTTTGGTCAACAAACTATTAGAAAATTGATCATAACACATAGTGTGGATGGTGGGAGCATATTTTTTCTGACAAATCAAAAACCTTTTCTTTCATCTTGTTATCTGAACAATTAACATTTTTACTTTTTACTCTTCAGCTTAATTGTAAAGCTATAGCAAGGTATGTATCAGCACATCCCTAAGGCCATGTCTCTCCAGTTTTGTTTATAGCCTCAAGCAATAATGATTTCCAGTTAGCTGTCATGAATATTCCCTTCATTTTTAGAAAATGGCATAAACTCAACAACTAAGGATCAGACAGATAATAAAGACCACTTGGAAAAAGATGCTTTTGAGTTTGTCAAGGGTTTTGTGTTTTGTTTTTTTTCTTTTTGCCAACAACTGAAGCAGAGAAAGTTTTGTTTGTCTGTTTTTCAGTATAATCATCACAACATCAAAATGTACTGGAAAGATAAAGTAGAAAGCAAAGGAAGAGCTTGTTAAATTTGTACGTACTGGATTACTTTGTTTTACTTTGTGAGAAAGTGCAGTGGCTTTGGCCTTGGGAGTACATGAGCTCTGCAAGATTCAGTTTAAGTGAGATCGGATGTTTGGCTGCATTACTTATCATATTTCTTTATCACTGCTGGTTTGTTTACAAAAACTGGCTGCAAAAATTAAAGTATGTGTGCAGAAATTAAGTCCAGGCTTTGTTATTTTAGAGTTTTGTTTTATTCATTGTACCATTAGAAACATTTATCATCCCACCCTCCTCTAATAATGTCAAACACTGACATTTGCATCTTACTAGGTATATCGTACCTTTAGCAGTGCTTGCCACTGATAGGACTTATTTATGCAATGACATAATAGAGCAACGTGGCCCTGACTTACCACAGCATTATGGTGCATTGGAATGATAGCATGCCAATTCTAACCACAAGAGATGATGGTCTTTACACAGGGGTGATAGCCCAATTAAAGCAGCCAATTGGAGCTGTTGTTTACCTGTTGTGGACGTTGGAAAATGTCACTTCTACTCATTGCTCATTCTGGACGATATAAGACCCATTATGCTTTCAGTCATTACTAAGCAAAATGTCAATAGCTAGTTTGGGATAGAGACATGGTAAGAGAGATGGATGGAAAAGGGAGGGAAGGATCTGAGAGGAGAAAGAAAAAGAGGAAAACGAGAATGATGAATCAAAACTGAATTCAGAATGTCTCACTCAAAAAACAAGATGAGAAACATCCAGTATAGGTCAGAGCTGAGTGTTTCAGCATTCACAACTACAACGCATGATGAGGTCCATGTTTGTGCCTTCATTTGTTTCTGATTGGATGATAATGTCCCTACTCTCACATCTGTCTTTGATTTTTTCGGCCTTCATATTTCTGACTTGTGCAATCAACTGAAAAGCTGTGAAAGCCTCATGAAACATCTTTGTGTCCAGCTGCATGAACATGAAGAAACACCACATAGCACAAAGCGAGATGACTGACTACTCCCTCAGTTATCTCTTTTTTTCTCCCGCAATGTCCCTTACTCTCACACTTTTCCTCATCTGTTTGTTTCTCTCACAACATTGTACAAATGTTTCTCTTGTCTAAGGACCCATTCCATATGTTTGCAATCACTCAGGCTCCCTTGCCTGCACAGATCATTTAGCAGGCTCCCTCATACATTTCAATTAGGCCCACCTAGCACAGCCACAGACACAGGAAAGCAATATTGACTTCTTGATATCCTGAGCGTGGGTCGGTCCAAATTAACACTTGTACTTGAGAATATGATAGATCCATATCAGTTTACTTTCACTTTTGTGGGGTAAGCTTTGAGACTGTTGATAAACAACTAATTAAAAATAACACAATTGACATATGTATCTAAACATGGACAGAATATTTGACTTGATACAAAAATAACAGTGTTTTTTTTCAGAGTGGTAGTAAAGAGAAGGAAGCCAATAATGACTAAGCACTGTCTGCATTTTAAACATACTTATTATTCCATTGTTGTCAGGTTAAGTTGGTTGAATTGTGGCTTGTGGTGGGAACAGCTACTGCTTGTTGGCTGTCACTCACTCTCTGCCACCTCATTCATTCTGTTGACACTCTGCTAGGGCCCAGAGAGAGTGATCACTCAAAGTTCAGGACACAGGGACGTATCATCAGAGAGCTGATGAGACTTTTGAATCTTGGAGCAGAGTTTTGTTCAGCTACATTCTACTTGGTATTTAACCTATAATTGCAGCTATGACTAAAGTGCATTTTTGGGTCACCACATGCTGCCAGAACAGTTTTAGTGCACACTGGCATTGATTCGATATGTACTCTGAAGGAGAAATAGCAAGCCAGTCTTCCATAAAATATTCACAGATTGGGTGTTTTTACAATGGTGGTAGAGAATGCTGTGCAACACACCAGTCTAAAATCCCCCATTTCTGGTGTTAGATGAGATGTGACTGGTGTGATTCATATCATTTCTTGCACATGGATAACCCCATATGTCCTTGGGGTCAGAGTGCTTACATCATGAAAGAGACCACTCCTAAACACAAACAATGTTTAATTATAGGATGAAGATGATTATTCATACTGATCAGCAATGATTTTACCCACTGAGGGGGCAAATGGACCCAAATCTTGGCAGTGCAGTACAACAAAATTGTTGAATCCTCTCACGATAAGGATCAAACATTCAGACCACTGTAGTTCTCTTTTCAACAAAAATCACTTTTTTTCCACGGCACTATCTTGTGATAGTTTGCGTTCATACTGTACTACTCAAATTAATCGGACCCTTTGAAAAAACATAATCCATCTCCCCTCAGAAGCGGCGTTGCACTAAGAATTACTGAAGGAGAAGACGAGACACACAACGCAGAAGAAAACTAATTTTTTTATTGGTTAATACAGGTCACTTCTGTTTCTACCACATAACAGCAAATTATGGAGCCGCATCAGATCCCTAGCGATCTTGGGCTGATCATAATTTTATCAGAACTTTTACTGAGTTTTTCTACGTCCAACTGCGAACTATTTTTCTCATCCAAAGCCACCTATTATCCCACAATGACGTGCACTGAACCCACAATCCACTTTGCTTTGTAGTCCGCTTCCTGTATTCAATCTGTTTGAAGTGGACAGAGACCTGCACTTGTAGTCAAATCTGCTTCTTTGATCCAAATCAGTTTGTTTGCACGTTCACAATTTCTCAAACGAAGCGCTCTTTCTGAGCAAATGGACTATGAATCAATTCAAAAAGGCTGGTGTGAATTAGGGCTGAACGATTCTGGTAAAAATGTGAATCCCAAATTTTTTGCTCTGAATTGAGATTACGATTGTCTGTAAGCACCGGCTTTTGATAGTGAAATCAGATGCTATAAAATGACACGTCAGGCTCAAATACGGCTCCATGGTCCAACTGGACCATAAATCAGATGCAGCGGGAAAATCAGCGATTTCCCGGAATTCTGCCTCAACCAGTGTGCTGTTTAATGAGCATGTCGGGGAGCACTACGTTTGTAAATTAGAAACGGGCGGGGGGACATGGATTACCGTTTGTCGAGTGTTTATTATTTTCCGTATTCCCTCATATTGTACAGTGTTTATCCAGGTCATATTTTTGCACGGCTTCATTGTGCTGGACTTTGTGGTGACGTTTAATGTGATTAGAGATTTGTGGTGTTGCCTTGCGGCGCTGCAACCAGAGTACGCTTTACAATACAACTAGCATTGGTTTACATTGTCTGGCATTGACTTCCACACCGTCAAATGCCAACCGTTTTGGGTCACGAGTTTGATTTGGGTGGGTGGGTGACTCAACACTACCACTTGGGTTTTTAGTCTCCATCCATTAAACCTTATCCATTAAAGTATCCTCTGCAAACTCTCGCAGATTCTTTCCAAACACTGACCTGCAGGCAGACTTCCTCCACTGACGGTTGAGGGAGAAGGCAGCAGCAGTGCTGCGTTTGGGGGCGCTCGGACAAATCCGGGAGGAAAATGGGAGCATTTGTTTGTGATGCAGCTCGTCATATAAAATGCTTCAGAATCGCCGTGTGTAGAAATGAGATCACGTGTATGTGAGAATCGAGATCGCGATTTTTTAACGCTCTTTTGTGCAGACCTAAAGTGAATCCACCTTTAGTCAAACAAACCAAACCTTTTCAGTACCCTGTTCCCCTCCTCACCAAGTTCAGTCAGACAAGTCACCAGCTGATGAATAAAAGCTAACTGAGAATTGTAGTTTGGCCATCAGGCTCTGATCCTATCACTCCTTGAAGATACATGTTTTTAATCAATGAAATATCTGAGTGAATACTGAACAACATTTGACTTTTACCCAGAGCCTATAGGTTGATGCTGGGGTGGTGGAAGGGCTCAAAGTAAAAGCAGGCAGTGTGCAGTGATCTGGGGAGTGGCAGCAGTATGAGGCATCAAGCATGAGGCAAAGCAAGGGAGAAAGTATGCAGATAAATAGAACACCAAGATTGGATGTCTATGTTTGATTGTAGCATGAACGTTTGAGGCAGATGACATTAGATGCAGCACAGCAACTCAAATTGTCTGCCTGAACTACTTTGCAGGCGTTGCTCCATTTATAGTTCACTTCCTGCATTTGGTTTACTTGAAGCAAACCGAGACCGGTTTTAGTCAGGCCAGAGTTCGCTTCTGTGATGCACATGAGAGTTTGGTTGCACATTCCCACTTCCTCCAATGAATCAGACTTTCTGAGCAAATGAACTAGGACTCTATTAAAAAGGGCTGATGTGAACACATACTTGATGTATATCATAAATCTCCATGCAGTGACACCTTCATGTAGATGTAGTTGCATGTAAATCTGGACAGACAGATCTAGTTTCTGCCACTATTGAAACAACAGTCAGTTAATCAAGCTTTGTGACTGAAGCTCCTCCAATCTGTGTCTCACAATAAGCCCTTTTTCAGAGTCACATAGATCTTTTCTTCTTTACCATTTTGATACAAAGAATCAAATGGTCTACTTCAGCATTTTTGTAAAACCACAGAGCATGATCGGACATTAATTGCTGAACTGTATTACACCGGTGAACTTGTGTGAAAGTAACTGTATTTCAGTTATTTTAACTAAAGCTTTTTACATGAAGGGATTTTTGTGCTGAGAGGGTGTATTGGGGTGAGGGGAGGAGGGCGTGTGAATGGATGAATGGTGGGAGGACATGAGTGCTTGTGGTGGGCGAGAGGTGCGTGTGGAGTGTGTG
>JBBBVU010000005.1:8722427-8736891 GCA_037177055.1 Atherinosoma microstoma
CTACTTGATAAAGTAAATTTGTTCAGCACAAAACAGCAGCCAGACAATCATTCTGCTTGCTACAATGCTGGACAAGAAAGGTGTAAAAAAAAAAAAAAAAAAAAAAAAAAAAACTAAAGCTTTTTACATTATTATCATTGTATGTAATTATGTTTTTAATTTGATTATTTAAATAAATACATCATTAGTGTCTCTCAAACATCTTTTAACTAAAAAGGAAAAAAACAAACTAAAAAAAAGGATATCTCATTAATCTACTGCAGTATGAAGACATGCACTTTACTGAACACGTGATTTATGTATACATGAGGCTCCTGTCACAAGTTAATCCTTGAGTATCACTGTTTACAGTGTTTTTCGTTTCACATAAATACCATGGCATTATGCTGAGTTGCATGCACAGAATTAATTAGTCAGATGCCAAATGAAAGTTTCTCTCTTTGTCGTGTACTCTCTCTCACTTGGTTCTCGTTGCATGTATGTTGTCTCTTTCTTTTTTCATCTGCTTTACATTGTTTAAGTTTTTCTTAAAAGTATCTGTTAAACATAATCAACATTAACCAATTTTGTCCGTTTTTATGAAAATAATTGTTCTCCATTTGGGTAGTAAATGCTGCCATAAAGATAAAATAAATCTTATTTCACGGTTTCACCACATGAAGACTTACTGGTCATTGAGCTCACTTTGCATACATGATATACAAAGCAACATAAAAAGACAACCATAATTTATATCCACGGCTAATTATGATTTATCCTTAAAAAAAAAATACATGGGCTTTCTTTCAAGTCCCCTCAAATATTACCTCAGATAATTTTGAACTCACTAGCATTTAATTCCTTTATGGGACCATCTGTGGCAAACGCTGACTAATCAACTCACTAACCTCTTATAAAGATACATGTCCAACCTTGTGGTTTATCACAATGGGTCAGGTCTGTGGGAGAGGGCAGTGTCTGACATTTATTGTAATTATCTTCATAAAGATGTTAGGCCTCTCAATTAGAGAAGCATTGATTGAAAGTGATGTATCTTCCTTTCTTGATGGCGGCCTGCCTGACAATAGTTATACCAAGTAATTCTGTAACTGTTGTTACAGAGAAACTCTACATCTCTTAATTATATATGGAAAAGAAGAAGATTAAATGGCCTGCTAATCTGCTTCAGTACTAAAATATTGCAACACCATTTGAAATCTACAGCTAGTAGTTAGTAATATCAACTGAAAAATCTGGAAATTATTTTCTGCCCTTATTACAAGTAAAAGGCATTTTTTTTCTTAACAAGACACTTCAAATGGAGGTTGTGTCGTGTCTCCCTGCGTAATGACAGTCTTATTGGAAAATAAAACTGGCTCTCTGGGGAGTGTGATGGTCAGGCTGCCCATTACAGAGTCATTCAATAGCACCTGATTGACTCACTTTCCGGCCCCGTTATAAGCCTGTTAAGTTGCTACTCAGTGTCAAAGCAATGCTCTTTGTACTCACAGTATCACTGCTCTTTGCTGTTGCTGTCTACTGACTACTGGTGCCGGCTACTGTTCACTTGTGTTTGTTGCAGACTTATATTAAATCAGAACCAGGCTTTGGGGAAACTCAAGGAAGGTTACAAACATTGATTTGCCTGAATAGAACATTTGAAACAGTATCAACATAGATTCACAGAGATCAGTTCGGTCACTCTGAAATACCATTATGTTGCCAAGTATCAGCCTAACCCATGACAGACCACCAGGACAGCCTTGGTTGATGTATCACAGGTAAAGTGCTGATCTGGCAAATTGTGCATTACAGATCCAGTTGACAGATATGAATTGAATGGATTACTGGAGAAGATGGAAGCATTATCACTGTCTATGAAACTATTTTTTGCAGAACAGCACTCTATCATATCACTGCATCCACAAGTGTTGCATCAGCACCAATGGTTAAATGCAGTAAAATTTCACAATCACCCTTATTTTGTATTGAGGGTCTGAATAAGTGTAAAAGAAAGACCGTGTGCAATTATACTGGTTTCCTTTGACAATACAGGATGGTGGATTGTTGAAATATTTGAACCTGTTTTGCAGTGCAGTAATACCACTTTGGGTCGCACACTCAAAAGTTATACAAAATTGACACCCACTGTTGCACTTACTGCCCTTTTTTGAACTCGTAACCTCACTGGTAGCTAAAACGATTTTGGCCATCGTGTCAGTGATCCATCTCATGAGTCTTGGTGACAATTTTTTTTTCCCCCACAGAAACTGCTGACTGCATCCTTTCTACAAGTTTATAACACTATCCTCTGCCAAATCTAGAAAACAAAGTGTATGAAAATTTCAAGACAGCAGCTGCTACAACAAGATTGTCATACCGACAAGCATATAACATTTAAAGTTAATTAGGTGAGATGCAGTCACTTGTCCAAGTTACTTTTTAATAAGTACCTTAATTTATCTGTTTAGGTAAGCGCTAAATGACTTGCTGATTGAACTAGCTGTGTTTGTCAACAAGGACACGGGTAATGAAAGAGTTTATACGCTGTACACACAGTAAATCCATCCTCACCTCATACAAGCAAATAAACTTATACAAAAGCATGTTCAGATGTGATTTACTGACACGTAATAACTTTCATTTGCACAAAGATATATACATGTCCGCATACACATTAAGAGATAAATTGGCTCACATTCTATCATTCCTTTCTGCTCCTTCGACCCCAGGGAATCTGATCACCTCCTGATTTGAGGCCTAGAAACGGTAATGCAATAGACAGTCTACTCATATTTCCCCAGCGAGACAGCCAAGGCTAAACTTCATATTCTTCAGCGACCACACAGCTGAGGGAGGAAATAGCTCCAGGACATCAAGGGGAAGAGTCAAAGAGATGGCTGGACAGATACCCAGATAAATGGATGCATTCATATACACTTACATACATGCGATTCTTCATTTTTTCAGGCTAGACTTCATAATATATGACATAGCACAGCAGTTTAATTTGAATTTAACAAGGCCAAATATTGGGGTTAAGTGCTTTTAAGGAGATAAAAAGCAATGCAATGAATCTACCTTAAAACCTGCGGTGTCTTGAGCTGGCCCCAAACACTGAACTGGCTAATGAAATATAATCATATGCTTGCCCTATAATGGTGCATCGTATCAATCTGGTAAGCTTTAAGGAGTCAGATGAAAAAAGGTAATTTGTTTTTGTTATGGATGAGTTATATTTCTGATACTCAATGTTAAATCCAACAGCTAAAACAGATTAATAAATAATCTTCCAATGGTGTCTGTAAGGACTGCAACAGATTTTAATGGTCATCTTTAACTGTACTATACCATTTACGTTTATTTTTAGATAGGAGGTTCTGGAGATTTTGAGAATGAGAAAGTAATTTTTTCTAAATTTTGCAATGTTTGGGCTTTCTGAGCCTCTATCGATCCACCGAGAGAGCAACAAGCAGGCAATTCTTCTGCCCATTTGAAAATGTCAATTGCCCACAATTTGTGTAATTTGCAATAAAGTTTGAGAATTTAGTACTGATAGCATCTTCACGACACCAATTTAACGTGGCAAATAGAAAACAGAATCTAGATATGCAGCTAATTAGTTTTATAGTTACCAAATAGAAATGTGGAAATCACATATACATAGAGATGTAACGATGCATAGTGATGTGACGTTCATGAAGCGACATGAACGTCACATGTCGTTCATGGAAAATTAGTTGCTTTGCAAGAAAGTTTCTTTTCTTTTCCATTTTTACACTTCTCCACATGATATGTCAAGATATAGCTATATTTTGTACAATTCCAACATATGCCTGATGTATATCAGCTTCTATAACATGAATTCAGCTCATTGTAAATAAACTACCAATTTGTAATTATTTACATATCATGTAGAATTATGATTTTATTTGGTGTTTAAGTTCTGTTAGTGAGATGACAGAAAGTTACAGTTTGAGGAAAAAAAAGCAGATGTTGAAATTTAAAAATAAAATATTCTTTTAAATAGCTACAATTTTTTTTGTTGAGAAAATCGAAATAAATCGTAATTGTGAGTTCAAAATCGTGAATCGAATCGAATCGTGGCTTGATTGCATTGTTAAATCCTTACATATACCTTTTTAAACCTAATTGTATAAAAGTTAATCTTAAAGGAAAAGAGCAGCTGTTTTATCATGTTATTGAATAAATATTAATCAGCCGTTTTAACAGTTGAAAAGAAACGTTAACATTTGCTGTTCCTATTTCTGTATTTTCTTAAATACTACTGCCTTTTTCTGTTCCATGATCAATTTAAAAACATTCACTTTGGATTTAGAAAGAAGATGACCTTTTTTAGAATTTTTGGCCTATTTAATACAAATAACCAATTGGGATAGCATCAATAATAATAAAGATATGGCCAGAATTGCCATGACAACAGCAGAACATCTGTTAGGATGCAGTTATTTGCACACAATACCACCATGTCACCATCATTTATTGGCAGACTCAGATTCCAAACAAGGCCTCTCTCACATATTTGTAAGTTGTGTCTGTACACATGTACATGGAAGAAAGAGGGGATCATGAGTCATACAGAAGACATAAAAGGTGAATGTACATCCAAAGTGTTTAACAGGTAGAACATCTCCCACTCCCTTAGAATTATGCAATTTATGCAAGGGAGGACTAAATGAAAATAATAACTAAAAAAACAGGCTTTACAATGAGACAAGCCAGAGTGTGCATTTGTGCATGTGCATATGAAGTTCAACAAAGCGGGGTTGTGGGAATGAGAGTAGAGAAATGCCTTCTAAGCCAGGAGTGTGGGACGTAAGACGTCTCGCAGTGCTTGAGGAAATGCATCAGCCTCAAAAAGGAACTAGGTGTAATTCACTCATGAATAAATATGCTGAGGGCTGGAATTGATCATTAGTGCTGTCTGGAGGAGAGTGGAGAAAAAAAAAAGAGAAAAAAAGATTGAATAGAGGCTCGGCAATTTGACAAGTGGTATTGAAGCATGGAATTATCCCTGAGAGATGATTTTTTATTATCAACAATGATACATGGCTAGTTTTTGCCTGTGCCATCTAATTACTGCCTGTCCCTTCAACCTAAGTAAATTCAATCTGAAATGTAAATTCATTGTAAGTTATCAATGATGGCGAAATTAAAAAAGAAAAAAAAAACAACGTATGTCCTTTTTCAGAGTGTATCAAGTGTACTTTACTCCATGCTTTACCAAAACTGAGCTGGACGTAAATGCTCTTGGGCTTTCGTCTAATGGAAAGTGATGTAAGGCCAGGACACAAAAGGTTGTATGCCCTGCTTCTGCCGAGCAGTGGAACAGCCTGGTACTTAATTGGTGCTGTGATCAGAGAAGGGGATCTGGGCTATGGGACTTGCAGCTCGCAGTTACACCGTCATCCTACGGACGCAAGGGTGTTGCTCCTGTCTGTCTTGATTAATACCCTCTCCCTCTGACCCATCCCATGAGCCCTGACAATAGAGCAGGCGCAAGCACAAATACAAAGTGCATACGCTTACTAAAGTGTACAGACACAAAAGCGTGCATGTTCATATGTTGGGTTGCCCTTACATCCATGTGGATGGATGTTGTTGGGTTTAATGAGCAGGTTTTTGAGAAAAAAGAAGGAAGCATGGCAGGTTCTCTAATTGAACGGAAAACAACTTTGTTTGCCATTGCCGAAGGCACACACACACACACACACACACACATATGCAGTACAGTTAACATTCATCATCTTGAAATGGCTGCTCAAATGAAATATGGATGACCTGAAATGCACCTGTTGTTAAGCATTTGTGGGAAAGTGAAACAGGCCCTGCGCTTCATATTCCCCATGCAGCCTTATTTTGTCGCTGGTCAGCACCATCTACAGTATGTATGCTGTTATTTAATCTTGTGCTTTAGGAATAAATCAGGATTCCGTCATGTTGAAGTGATGTAGTTTGTGCGCCTGTAAGCTTGAGGCAGTTTGCGAATCGGGATGTCAGAGAGGTCTTTTTGGGGCTATCAAGGAACCTACAATAGAATCTGAAAGCTTGACTTGCCTTGCAAAGAATGATATTGACATTCGGTTCACATGCAGCCTTCCCTGCACTCCGAAGTCTGCAAGGAACCTTAAAGGTTTATATTATCTCCTACTTCTGAAACTTATATTGTACCAGAAAGAATATAAAATATACCATAATTACTCTGTAGTAAAGTTATGCCAGTGTGGGTTACTGTGCATTTTGTGTCCTTGTGGAAAGCTACGTCCATCTGTGTCCATGCTGTGAAATGCCACAGTGTTAACCGTGCAATACATAATCCAGGATCACAAATGTCATGATCCTACAGGCTGCTTCCCTCTTTGGAAACAGTTAAATGTGTTCAAATGGCTTCAATATAAGAGACAATTGCAAAGTCAGGAGAGTCAAGAAAGTAGATTGTGTAGTTTCTGTTGCTTCTAATAATCATGCCTTGATATCATCATTACTATTGTTGGTTGCACACGGGCTGTTATAAGACACAAAGATTTGCAAATATCTAAATCTGTCCACATTTTAAAGATAACAAAAAAAGATTAATATCTTTAAAGCTTTGGAAAGTAAGGGGGGGGGGGGGATCAAGGAAGAAGGAGCGACATCCAGCTGCTCTTAGATTAACAGTGACAGTGAGAGTATCCAGGTAAAGTAGAAACCTCTGAATTTGCCTTGAGACATTGACATAATTCACACTTATTAAACACAACTTCCATCACTGTAAAGGCAAAGAGCTTTCATCTGTAACAGTGTACACCAGCTCCTGCACCTCCTCCCTTCTATCCCCTCACTACTAATTATCCAGAAGATGGATTACATCATGGGATCTAATAGAGAGAAGCACCATTACACAGCCCCCAACACTCACACACACACACACTGCTCCCTAGCCCTGATCAAATCACTCAGCCAATCTGCTTCTTTGGTTTCACATTCTTTTTTGAAAAATAGGGGTAGAAACTCACCAACTCATCATTCATAAGTATGAACAGTATCAGTCAAGCCTTTAAATTGTTAGGATGAATGGAATGTCATAGAAAAAGCACATATTTAAGAAAATATATACGTGTCCTGGACTGTGCAGGCATACAAAAATAAGGGAGCATGAAATATATTAGTTAAGTAAATGCTTTGCATTTGGTGTATGTGTTTTAAAAGGGTGTCTTATCATTTCAAACAAATATGATGTAACCTTTAAAAAAATATTTTCTCCAGAACTCTCTGGAGAAGGGAAGCTGAATAAAAATAGCAGATTAAAATGCACCATGGGTTGCTACAGAGAAGGGAAATTGCCAGGCGTTGTCGTTGGCACTCTTCCTGCCATCACCACTTCAGCATTGCTCTTCATGCTGATCTGGTTAATCAAAAAAAAAAAAAAAGACCATAAAACTGATGGAAAATTTGTGGAACAAAGGGAAGAAGAAATAAAGAAAAGAAGGTGTAAAGGGATCCAAGAACTCTTCTGTGAATGCTGGCAACTCTTGAGAAGCTTTTTTTTTTTTGCCAAATCCTCAAACCCTGTTGTCATGGTGACCAGGAAAGGGTGGGGGGGTGGGGGTCAA
Source organism: Atherinosoma microstoma (assembly GCA_037177055.1). Classification (NCBI taxonomy): domain Eukaryota; kingdom Metazoa; phylum Chordata; class Actinopteri; order Atheriniformes; family Atherinidae; genus Atherinosoma; species Atherinosoma microstoma. The sequence goes on from JBBBVU010000005.1 coordinate 8,730,020, forward strand.
CATACAAAGACCTCATTTGAAACCTTGATGTTGGAGAGCCTACTATCGCTGGAGCTTCTCTTTTTTTCCTTTTGATGCCCAAGACCAAAATGACATGCATGACAACTCTGTGTACAGACTTGTTTATCTCTTCTGGGGCAAGACAGAATGTATAATGTATCATGTTTGCTCTGCATAGTTATTAATTCATGCTGCAACTAGCTATGAAATAAAACCCTTGGAGGAAGGTAGTCAAAACTACTATAAGCTTTTTTCTTGAAGTCTGTTCTACTTAAGATTTAACCAATATGGGGAAGTACACTCTGAATCCAGGCCCTTTCCAGGTTGTACTTCATCTAGCATTCTTTTGGTGTTTATAATTTTGTTTGTTTTTTTATATCTTATATCTGATTTTCTGTCTGTCTCTGTAACCCTCCTTTTGTTATTCCCTTTCCCCCCCGTTTGCCCGTCTGTCCTCTATTTCCCTTTAATCCTTCCCTCTCTTCCCAGATGAGGTAGTCTGCCCCTGGCCTTGCTGTTTCATTCCCCTCTAATCTCTGTCCCTACCGTTACTTGATTTGCACACTTCATGAACTGGAACATCTTGATGGCTGGTATTCCCCTTCGTAGTCGCCCAGTGCATTGTCCCCAAGCTCTAGTGCCACCTTGAACACATCATCAGCCCCGATGACCGTGAAGACAGGAAGCACACGCATGTGCGTGCACACCAACAAGCTCAATATGGTAGTCGTGCTTGCCTTGCAGACTTGCATACACATTCTAACAAAAGAGTTTAAGGTTTTAGTACAGTACATCGTATCAAGACACTAGATGTAAATGTTTGAGAATGATGAACAGAAGAATCAGAGATGTCAAAAAATTTGCTGAAGAAAGTAACCCACCACCACCTGAGTATGCAGTATTTTATAGACTTTCATACCTATGTTGAAGAGGGCATAGAGGGGTACCTAAGCAAATTGCATGCATATAAGTTAACCATGAAGTCCTTCTCTTAAAACAGGATTGACTCAGAATGTTGCATATCGTATATACCTCCCCTGATTTTTCCCTCAGTGTGCAGTCCACCCAAGTGACCCCTGTTGCAAATTCACAGGTAAGCCGTTCACTAAGGACAGCAGTTCCCAACAGGCTTAGTGCAGGATGCTTGTGTTTTTGCCACAGCGGGGAGGTGTGATTCATTGTTCACTTGGTCTAAGCCTGTTTTGGCCAGGGAGAGTCTGGGTGATGGGATGTGCTGGAGAATGCAGCCTGCCACATGATCCAAGGGCTGGCCTAATTTGTAATTACCTTCTGCAGTGTTCTGGAAGACTGCAGTTTGTGCCTGTCCAGGATGTGGATTATCTAGTATACTGAGATGGCAGGGTCATGTACATGCGTGTACACGTGCACACACCAGCATGCCCACAATAAAACACACACACTGTTGGGAAAAAAACTGATGACTCTCCACCGTCTAGTACTTGACTGACTAAGGCAGCCATGTTTTAAATTTAGATTTCCAAAGCATGGTTTTTGTTAAAATGTTAAATCAAACCTCTGTGTTGTACACATTCACTATTTAATATAATTTACAGCCAAGAATCAGTGAAAATTAAACTTGCAGATTGCAAGGTTACAATCTTTGTTATTCTGATGAATCCTTTGAAGCAGACAATTTATACTACAAACTAGTAGATGCAGGTTCCTCCTATAATTTCATAAAAAGTTGTATAGAATGGGTTGAATCAAAATTTCCTGCACATTGCTTATTCAATCCACACGCCCAGTAAGCTGAATTGTGCTGCAAAACTTGATTTTTGAGTCACAAAACGTACCCTATTATATGTGTGCACATAGGGGAACTGTGATGGCGGAAGGAGGCTAAGGATTAAATATGGGTAAAGTAGCAGTTCTGTTAAGTTGAATATGAGAAGGGATAAGACCAGCTCTTGACTGATCTCATCTTGTAACCGTTTAGTTTAGATTTTTGGTGTCTGAGTGAATTAAATACTGGAAACGGTTTACTTTAAATCTCAGAAATTGTAATGATTAATAATTAAATGATTTTTTTTTAAATAACAAGAGCACTTTTACAAAGATGTACTTACATCAAAGTACATAAACTTTTCTTTTTGAACTTTTTTGTGTTTCGCTTTAACGTTTTTTTGTAAAGCGACTTTGAGTCTTTAAAAAACGCTATACAAATAAAATGTATAACCGTTATCAGGCCAGCTGAAAGGCTTGCCTGAGCCCAGGACAAGAAAATATTAGATGGGCCCCCCCACGTCCAGATCTTTCCTTTTCCCTCGCTCTTTCTATGCTCTTTCCTCGCCTCACTTCTCTCTACAAAAGACAAGTGACAACCATTGAAAATAATGGTTGACATGAAAAAACTACACACAAGCTGTTAGTGACTAATACACTCTTCATATAGGAGGAAATAAATTATTATTTGGCATTGTATAGCCTATCTATTTATTGTATATTATATTTTGTTTATTTATTGCATATTATTTTATTTATGTATTTCATTTATTTACATAATTTATTTATCATTGAATATTAGGCTACTGCTCTCCAAATGCCATGCGCTGAACTTTCCTTGTGGCAAAATCCTCTATGATGTCCAGTTTTTGGAAAGTTAACGCTCTATGGACAGCATTACCAAACCGTTAAGCCTCATGGGACATAGGGCACAACTAGTTTATTATCATCTTCATTTTACTGAAGGCCTGCCGGTCACCTCCAGCCACAGACAGAGACTCTCTGACGGGGGGAGTGAGCCCCTCCAGCTCCACTGTGACTATTTCATTGGTAGCCTCTGAGTCCTGCATGGGTCCAATTTTGCGAACCCGTTAAATACCAAACCCGACCCGGTACCCGCATTTTACTGTCAAATCCGGACCTGACACGTTGGTAGGCTACATAACCCGCAACCCAACCCGCTCGTTAACGCATAAAGTTATTGAGTGTACACCGCATCCTTCTTTTATTACATTATTTACTTTATTCCCTCTTATATTTAATGTGATATTATATCGTCTCTGTTTTCATTTGCAAAAGAAGCAGCGAGCTCCTCCCGCATCACTCTCGCTGTCAGCTGACTGCAGCTGGATCTCTGCCTCTGTGTCTCCTCCTCTCTGACGGAGCTACCAAACCTAACTGTTTCTGTCAAAGATAACGTGCTGTGTGGGACTTTTAACGGACGTTAACTTATGAGCTTCCCAGTCAGGATACGTTACCAGGCTGTGAACGTTGGCTGCGCTGTTTCTTACCTTGCTCTACGTTGGCTTAACAAGTTCCAGTTTCACTGTCATTACTTTAAAAATTATATGTTTGTTTAGAAAATCTCTAGCCTCTATTTTCTTCTTCTCCTTTCTTTACTTTCCTGAACACCAGACCTAACTACTGACCGGATAGTTATAGCGTGCTGAACTTCAAACTAAATGACAACATAAATTTTGATCAGTAACCATTTTTGTGTGAGGGTTGGGGGGGGTTTGTCCACTATTTCAAGGACAATTAGGAAGAAAACTTATAAAACGGTTCTATGTAACTTAAATGTTTAATATTCTTTCCTAAAATAGGCCTATTTTAAAAAGAATTTGAAAAGTTATTCCATAATTTAATGAGGGCCCAGTCCTGGCCCCCCCTCACCCTGGGCCCAGGACAACAGACCCGTCTGCCCCCCCCATCGGTGGGCATGACCGTTATTAATAAAACTAAAACAGTTCTTACCTTGCAGGTTACATATTTGCTGGCCTATTTTAAAAGAAAAAATGTCCTCAAGAGCAGTCAGTCAAGTTTTGAATAGCTTGTATGCTGCATTTATCCTGACTGCAGACAAACAACCTTGCAGGTGCAGAGAAAGTGCCTCCAGTGCCCTTAAAGTGAGGGTGAATATTACCAAAGAGAAGAAAATATCAACTTAAAAAAAAGACTATTACTTCCTGCGGAGTTGAATTCACACTTAAGAGGGTGCAAGCAGCTTTTTTGGCGATGACCCACCAACAACAGATATATGCACTCAACTCAGGCGGGGAGAGAGTGGTCAGAAAGGGGTGAACTACCGGGGCGTGCAGAAACCTGGGCTGTTGCATTGAGGGGAGACGCTTTGGCAACTGGCTCCTTGCTCCCACTGAGAGGGCTTTTTGACACAAAGTGTGACATAAGTAGCCCACTCAGGTGTGTCAGAGTGGGTGCAAAGCAAAGAATACCCAGACAAAGAAAAGGCAAGATTGCGCTTGTATATTTCAGAGAAAAAAAACGAAAAAAAAAACACCTGCTATTAGGAGACCCTTCTATATTTGCTTTTCTTTTTAATGTTCCATTTATTTTCGAGTTATTTTTACTCAAATTTATTCTACTCATACAAAGGGTGTAGTTATCCAAGTTAGGTGAAACAAAAGCACCATTCAAGGTGTGAACAAATAAGAGACTTGACCCCACATTAGGTTTAGTACTTAAGTTCTTAAGTACAGTACAGCACTTAGGTAAATACACCCTTTTACTTTCCACCACATGCAAAGAGATATTTCTGAAGACTTAACTAATTATATTTCCTAAATTTTAACTTCTGAAAATGTTTGAGACTTTGACCAACTATACAACATGACTTCAATCTGTTGCCCTGAATAATCACAAGGAACTTCTGAATTGATAATTCAAGCAAGTAAAATGATTGTCTATTATGTTTGGGAACAGAATCCCTCAATCCAGTGTGTGAATACCATAGATTACTAAGAGTACTGGGAAACACATGAGCTGCTGCATCAGTTAGCCAGGAGGGGATGTTGGGACTTGGATTTACAGCTTCATTACACTGAAAACTCATCTGCATGGATCAACTTCCAAGAGAGTCCTGGCTATCACTGGAACATGGTTTGGGATAGCATGCGTAATCTGCAGTGCTACAATAAAAGCCAAGATTACCTTACAGAAGGGAATCCAAAGTTTTTTTTTTTGCAAAGTATGGTGAAAGTTAACATTCATTCTTCCTATGCATTGTTGTCATTCAAATTGTAATTAGACTGGCTGATCAATCATTCCTGTGAACAAGCCTTAATGAATACAAATGTTTGGATCCCTCAACAATGGCTAATAACACCACTCAAGGGCATAATTTAGTTGGATGGTATAATTGGCACTCTGAACAGAGACACTGGGGAGTGGACTCCCTATAGTCCACAGTGGAATGATTGTGTGACAGAGCTGGCAGTGAGTTGGCCTTTAGCTGAAGCTTTTTGCCAAGATCCTATCTAAACTATGTAGCCCTTAATGGCACTCCTGTCACAACACACAGTTAGGTACATCATACTTTTAAAAGATTAAATTGGCCCAAGAGCAGCCATTCTTTGAGGACTAGGGTACAATTTTTCCTTTTCTTTTTTAAAGGCATATACCTTTCCCAAAAATTAGATCAGGAAAAAACTGGTGTGAGTTAAAAGAAAACAAAATTAATTCTACCTGACATCAAGACCCTCCGCTTGGCTTTCACAATAGCTTGTTATACCAGAGCTAGACATGCAATTACACAATGTAATCTTTTTCTGACTGCACAGCCATTGCATTAGGATTAATTCTCTGTAGACAATGCTGCTATGTGCCTCTATTTAACTAATGTGAAATGATGTCAGCTTGAGGAGTATCCAATCTATTGGCATCCTCTTCTAACCTCACAATTATGTTAAGGTTGCCCATGCCTCTCAAGAGCACAGAGGTGACTTTGGACACACCGAGGTTACAGAGAGAGGTAATTGCCAAAATCCACAGCGGAATAGCACGATCTCTTTCTATCACCAATGGGAGGGAAAAGACAAAGAGCCTTATGAATATTTAAATTGCAATTTTCTTCATTTTCTTCAATTGACCCCCTTTTTTTTGGCTTGGACCAAAGGGAAACTCTGAGACAAGGGTGTCAAAACTGCATCATATGGCTAAAGGCAGAAACCAGATAATAATGTCAATGTTGGCAGGGGGTTTTCATTGCAAAAACATGGTTCAGCAGTGATGCACCAGCTGAGCACTCACAAATGACATTTAAGACCTCCTTTTTGTTTTACCTAATTGGGCCATTATTCATTCTAATAATACCATTGTTAACTAGTACCACTACAAATGCCACATTCACAGGAAGCACATATATATGACAATAGAAAATAAAATAAAATAAAATAATTATTGTGTTATTTATTCAAAACCAGACTTATAAAATGAAAAGAAATGTATTAGTCTGGCCAAAATTGTACTAAATCAGAGCTTTCAAGCTGGAGTAACAGACATGGAAAATGTGGTATAAGTTAAAAGACAATAATGTATATTTACACTCGACTAAACTCAGATGGGTCTTGGAGCACCACGAAAGCCCCAAAGTTCCAAAGTTTTTCATCATTTTATTTAATCAGCCAATTTATTCACATAATCACATGTGTAATAAGTTTGTTATTGAAGTATTCCACTAGGTGTACCTTTTTGAACTCGGACTGGATAACGCTGCAGAGTTTGTAGGGTGTTAACGTAACTATAAACATAGCAATATATTTACGGCTGTGGAGTCTTTGACTTAACAGCAAGTTAAATTGGTCCCTGCATTGTTCCTTCCATTACTCACATATACAGCTGCGAATGCATAGGGTTAATTACCGAGGACATGCGCAAACAGCACTTCCAACAATTCAAAATATGTGAGGGGCAGCCATGATAAAAATGTATACACATAATTAAAAAGCACTATGCAAATAACTTGCATAGTGTCCTCTGCTCAAACTAAAACATGGACGGTGATCCAATTAAATAGCCAGGTCAAACTCTAAACATAGATCAACTCAATGCTTCATTTTACCGCAATCACTGATAAATAATTTCAAATAATAACACAGTCAGTAAATGTTTTT
>JBBBVU010000005.1:8737257-8757336 GCA_037177055.1 Atherinosoma microstoma
TAGGTTATTATAATTGAACTAACTGAACCGTCCACATCACATGCACACACACACCATGGCTGCATGATCAAATGTTATATCATGATTAAGATTCAGCTTGATCACCATGGAAAATAATATAGCTTTTATTTCATGTCATCCAGCCCTCGCATTGTTTCTATTCTAAATAACAACAAATCAAATTGCAAACACACCCCAAAGACTAATTTAAAAACTGTAAAGTTAGTAAAATATTAGCTCCTCAAAAATTCAACCTGTGAAACCTTTATGATTACCTGGCCTAAAGACATGTAGTTAATTGTGTAACGTATGACCAGCAGATGAATTTCTCATTTTACTCCATGCAAATCCATGCTTGTAGCGCTGCAAATCGGAGTAAAATTTTTTGATTAACCCTATTATCTTTAAATAATGATCCAAGATTCAGGGCACCACTAATTTGTGCAATTATTAATCATATCATCTTCATCAGACACTAATTATAGCACCATGATGCCAGTGCATAGCTGATAAGGAAGAGGGATTAAGTCGAACATGCTGAAACTTAAAAATACGCTGAGGTAAAGTGCCCATTGAGACCAAAAGAAAGCAAAGTGTAACGGATAAAACACGGGGTTAAAAATAGAATATGGGAGTTTAATGTATATATATTGTATTTCTCCAGACATCAAAACCAATTAATCATTAAAATAATTATGCTTAACCAACACGGTCCAAAATGTAATCTAAATCAATAAAGCATTAACCTGTGATGCCCCTACAATCATCTTTAAAAGTAATTGTTGTTGTTCTTATGAGAGAGATATTAAAGGTTAAATATGCATTAAGCACAGCAACCTCTGTCTGTCATCAGAGCTTGCAAAGATTTTGGAAGTCTCCTGCTGTTCTGACAGTGGATTAGTCAGACAGTTCATTTTCCTTGCTACACAGCATCTGTTTAACCTAACATGAGTCACAACCAAGCCCAGCTTGACCTGGTGTGGTCAAAAATACAAGCTCATTCTCTCAATGTCACAGCAGCCTTGCTCAGTTACTAGCCTGAGGCAATACTGCATACTTCCACCAAGTAATGGCTGAGCCAGGCCATTCTAATATGTTTTACCTCTGGTTCCCCACATCTTACCTTATTTAGAATGGGGAAACAGGCTCATTTGCAAATGTGTTTGAATCTTTGCTCGCTGCAGAGAGGACTTAGCCTCAGGCAGCATTTACAGTCCGAGCATCGCAGATAAGGAGGGGTTCATTCACAAAATCCAAACTCGCTCTTGGGAGAGTGCTTGTATCACTGTGTTATAAGCATATTGGCATTGCCCTGCAAGCACTTCCTTGTGCAAAATCCCTTTCCTACCTTGCATTTTTGTGTGTAAACCATGAATATAAACCAAGAGTAACAGGCCTCATATAGGCATCTCATAAATGAAACATTGGTTGGAGGATAAACTCTATTCGTTTTGTAATAACCTTCTACCCCACCCCCACTCGCCAGGATAACATAGTATTGTTCTTCACCTTAAGACAATTATTTGCCTTCTGCAGCTGTTTTGTGGGAGCGTATTGCCAATAATCCTCACAGGTGTAGCGGCATCCCTGTGCTGTTAACCTAGTGCAGCTTCCCATAACAAGGACTGCAAATGCCGCAGGTAAAAGTGAGAATGTACTTTTTCTCTCCAGCCCCCCAAAAAACTCACTACTATATTGGTACTATATTACCAATTGAGATCTTCCCCAAGTGTCTGGTGCTGGTGGCAACAAACTGTATCATAAATGCTTCCCTTTTCATCTTAAATTTGTGATATTTGGTCATCTCTTTCTTCCCTGTCAGTGGACAGATAAAGGTTCAATGCAAGTATAATTTTCTTTGAAGGTTCTTCACAGCAGTGTGTTAAGTTTCTTTCTTTGTTTTCTCCAGATTATTGTTTGTATTAATGCTGCTTTTTGCATCTCAGCCATTGCGGGGTAAGATTTTGCATTTTAAGCGTGCTGTTTTGATCATGCCAGCAAGCGCATCATTGAGGCATCTCAGCATCTTTGATGTATTGCATACTGATAGGGTGCCTGTATTTTCCCCCTGCAGGTTTTTAACAGTCTTGCAGACTTCCAACTGCTATTTCAACATGTCAATGAATCATCTTCCAGAATGAACACCCTGGGAATAGATCTGGGCAGTGATGAAGTCAACTCGCAAGTGCAATTGTCATTTTAAGTGCTACAGCGAGGCTAAAGATGGACATCATAAGGCTTTTACAATCAATCACTTTTAATTAGAAGACAATGGGAACGAATCAACTCTTAAATGTGGCTTTGCGTAAAAAACATTGCACAGCTGCCCTCTATGAGTATGCCACTATTCTTTAGCTAATGACTTGTATAGCATAATTCATTATGCAATTTCAATTGACAAGACTGGGATGATTATGAGAGGCACCAGCACTGGAAATGATAGCAGTGGTTTATAATGCAGGAACTCTTATTGATCCAAATCGGTGTAGAGGAAAGGGGTCGATAAAGCTGATCCCTCTCAGTTGATCTTAAGAGAGCTGAGGTGCCAGGTGAAAAATGATCCATTAGAGGGGATGTGAAGCAGCCTCAGCGGAGTGCATTAAGTCACTGTTCAAGGCTTTGCTACTGTCCAGTACAGCTGTATGTGTTTAACCATTTCACTACTTGCTCAGTGTAAGAAAAGGACACACACTTGCAGTTCCAACGCAACTAGCTTCTAATTGTTTGTGATAATGATATATAATAATCATTAAAGAAAAAAGCTATTTCAGGAAAAGTATTCAACTGATGAAAAAACATCAGTTTGAATGTGCCGAGTTAATGGTCGACTATAAGTCAACAAATAAAAACATGAAATAGAAGCAAACAGAAAAATAAACATAGCCAAAGCCAATAATGCAAAACAAGAATGCATTCATAAATTCAGTTTGATACATCCCAGAATTCAATGTTTATTTCTAAATGCTAGTTTTCTTCAATAGAACAGTTTTCATCAAAACCATATTTTGTATAAATTATTTTCTAAAAAAATCAAACACATAACACATGATTCCCTGGAAACCCCCCCAAAAAAGATTAAAAATAAAAACCATGAAAGAAATTATGAAAAAAAAAGATTCCATATTTCTGCGCCTTTATGCTGAGGAATGGTTTCATGTGTAGTGACACTTCAAATCATTCAAACCACACAGACCCTGTGCTTTCTTCTTTGCAGCAATCTTTTGAGAAAAAAAGAAAAGAGAGAAAAAAGTACTCATGGAAAAAAGACAAAGCTTTCCATCTTTGTCGAGGCAGCTTTCTAGCTCTTTTACCTTAGGTCACCAGATTTGGATAGACCTAAGAACGTGAGCATTCATTCCTGTATCTACAATCTCCAGCGCAAAGCATGTATGGCTTGAAACATTACAACATCTGCCCTTGTGCGCAATCACATTTTAAGGACATTTCCTGTAAATAAATCTGAGATTACAGTCTTAATCTGCTGTAGGATGAGGGATTACTGTCTCCTCTTGTCAGTTTTACTCAGCACAAACATGGTATGATTACACCTTGGGTATTACCATCCCTCTTGCCCACTGTACTACATCTCTGCATGTGGTACTATTACAATATTGGTGGGTTTTATAAAGGTGAATGCTACAATGACAACTATGAATGATGGATTACATGACACTAAATTTGACATGGTGAAATTAATTGGATTTCTTAACATTTGAAGTTTGTTATTTTATTTTATTTTTCTAAGCATCACATATAAGCCCGATGGACTCTTGTGTAAAATGCCTGCAGGCCTAATTATCATCTCACAGTCTATTTTCTCATATCATTTTTATAGATTGCAGTAATGGCTGAACCTTACAGTATTTCACGCTTTAAGTGTGGGATTTTGATTTATAATTTAGTAGTTAGTCTTGTCTATAAAAGCAACATTTAATGCTCCAGGGCCTAAGTTTTCTCGGGAAACAAGCTAATTATGCCTTATTATGTTTCTGATTCTCCTCTTAAGAGCAGACTGTAACATTTAACAGCACCAAAGCTAACAAAAACAAAAGATGAATGAAAACAGACATGCAGGTTCCTAAAAGCATCAAGTGTTGATTACTGGCTCTCTGTACTCTCATATTGGCAGCTTATTGAGAGAATTGAGGACACATGCGAAAGTGTGAAAATGTATTTCACATCCTAAAACCCAAATAAAATTATCAAAAAGAAATTGCACATATCCGGCCAAAATAAACATCACGGTCTTTGTTCTGTCCAGTTAGATCCATTTTTATTTAACAGCTTTGCCTGTTCATGTATTCTTACAAAAGAAAAAAAACAAAAAACTATTGAATAAAATCTAATTCTTGATATGTTTTTGTCTTTTCACCTATAAAATATAGACTATTGTTGCCATATGCTGTCAAGTGTACATGAGGCAAACTTTAACAGCATTTGAGGTGAATTACAAAGGACAAAAGTACACCAGCTTTGGCCAGACACTATGATTTCAGTCATAACTTTAGATAAAGGTTGACCCTGTGTTTGACCTGTGGAAATCAAAGTACTAGCACTGGACACCTTTCTTTTATCTTCACCTTCAAAGAAGACCAATTTCCTAAATACAATGTAACTGTGAGTATAGGATCCTTTAGCATCCCTCTCTACCTGGTTTTGTTAAACTTACTTAATTGTTATAAATTGTTTGTATATTAAGCATTGCTTTCATAGGGCAGATATTCACAAAGAAAAGGTGAGAGTATTGATTTAACCTGTTATTGAACTGGCTCAGGGAGAGAGGTTACACTGCAATCTGCTGCCTACTGTGTCTGCCCTCTCTGTTTCAGTGCAGCAGTTTTCAGCAAATACGTTTTAATACCAGGAAATGGCTTGCAGGATGAGTGAATTGTGCTTTTATCCCAGCAATCATTGCACTAAGCGAAGGCTGTAGTGAAAAACTGATTGAAGGTAAAAGCAATTGTTTAGTCACTGTCTATACTAACAGCTAATGCAGTTCCAAATGTGTAAAAAACGTTTTTGTCTGACTCTAACACTACAAGATGTCATGGTTTCTGATCATTCAAACTGTTTTTTGCTGTATGAATACTCACTGAAGCGGTGTACTGTATGTCACTTAAAAAGCTTGATAATTGTAGTGATTCACTGAATCTATGTGGGGAAAAGAAAATACATTTATGGTGGTATAATTCCAAGTTTTAGAAGAAAATATTTCTGAATTAATGCTGTTCAGTAATTATAAACTCCCCGTAAAGTGCAGCAAAATCCTAAAGCAGGCTTCAATCAAAAGTGTCATAGTCATGTGAAGTGTTTGGGAACTGTGTGTCATTTCCTCTCTTTGCAAATGTGTATATTGTATTTGTGTGAACACAAATTTTTAAAGCTTTGTTGAAAATGAAAAAGCTTGTGTCAGTAGGTCAGCCGCTTTGAGATACAAGCTGATGGAGGCTCTTTTTGTCATAAAAGGTGAAAAGAAATTCAAAAGAAAAGCACCTTGGTCAACACAGCTGCTACTTGCTAGAACCTTGTAGATGTATATGTACATGTTGAATCAGGTGTTCTTGTGTAGACAAATAAACATAAAAAAGATAATCCTACTGCAGCTCAGTTGATTGCTTTTTGTGTTTGTTTTCATTCATGCAGTCAATCAGCAGGCACATTTGCATCTGATTAAACCAACGGTAAACACCAAGGAAATAATACTACTTTATGTGCATCCCCGTGACATTAAGCCTCTGAGCCTGCAGAAGGGCACCCATTCCTGAAATATGTGTCTCCTCCTTCGTTGTTGCCCAGCTGTCAAGGAGAAGGGCATTCACTGTATAACTGCATATGAACATAACACAAACTGCCACGTGTGATAAGAATGGAAAGGAGGCTTCAACACCAATTTCGACAGAAGACAAATGACTGCTGGTGGACTTATCTTTGTTGATTTGTGTAGCTGGAGGAAGCTTTCCTTTTGCTTTTTACTCCTTCTGTGAGACTGTTATTTATAGTCGGTGCACTCAAGAGCTCATTTTAGTTCTTCACAAAAAAGCTGGAGGAAGTGGATGTGAAATATCTGAATCTGAATGCCATGAAATGTTTAATGACCAAATTTTCTCAGGTGGTGTTGCAACATGCAAGTACAACATCATGGTTTTAAATACCTGCCTTTGCAATTATGTACATACCGTATGTATGGGTAAATGACAGACTTAAAATTTCAAAATATTTCTTAACGTAAACTTATTGTTTTACTTGTGTTAAGTACAATCAATTCTCCACCCAATAACAAATCAATCTTACTCACTGGTTTCCTGTATGTGCAAACGATAACAGTTATGGGTATGTTTTATTTCTAACTTTTATGCTTTACCTGCTTAAGTGAAGTCGATACATAACAAGCAAACCCCCAAGGCTGATGTCCTCTCTGCTACTTGAGCTCCCCTTGTTGTCAACTCACTATGTTAGACAGACTTCCTGGTTTGCTACATGGCCACGGCTGACACACAAGGTGGTTAGAGTGAAAGAATCTGTGCACATATTACGAGGTCAGCGGTTGCCAAGGGGTGGTCACTTGAGAGACAGTATGTTACCCAGCAGCCACCTGCTGTGCATCCTGGAGTGCTGTGTGTTGTCAGATCATAGCTAAGAGAAGGTGAGTGAAACTGTAAGGAATAATGAGAGCAGCAACAAAGACGCTGTTGTAACTGTGCTGCATAAATAATTTAATGATTTTAATTGATGTTTAGAAGTTGTGTTAGGAATAACACCGTCATATGGCAATGGGATGCCTTTCAAAAGCTAACTGATGCAAAACATAAAAATGGTAATTTGTAATAGACTTATTGCACTAGCAGCATCACTTAGCAATGCCACTGAATGTGTCATTTTCATTGTTTCAACATTTAGAGCCAGCAGAATACTGTAAATATTCTACACAACCACATAGGGACAGGCTTCACTGTGCAAAGCACCTCTGGTATCTTAATGAGCTACAGTAATGAACTGTGTAAAATTATGCATGTGATCAGAATTTTGTTGAACAAGCCATTTGAGCAGTAGACATAATACCCTCCAATTTTATGGCAAGATTTACAGGCAGTAATCATCTCAGAGTCCCCTCGCCAAATCTCATTCTGTGTGACTGGTGTTCAAGAGTGATTATTTTTTGTTAATACTCCTGTAATTAAATGCATGCTTAGACTCTGAGTGATTACAGTTCCTGACGACTAATTGCCTTGTAGTTCAGATCACTGCAAGAATGATAATGAAATCTGCAAACGTCTGTCCACGAGTCCTGAGAACAACTAAATGGCAGTGAATGATTGCTTCTTCAAAGAAAATAATAGTCAATGATAGTTATTTTACACTACTGGCAGTAGTGAGTCTTTTAGATGATTTATTATGTCTCTACGAATGCAAATTTCTTTTGCTCCATGTTTTAGTTTAAATATCATTTTCTGATAGAGCCGTCTCAGACCAGTTATTACCATTTGTAAACTGAGGAAAGAAATCACACTCCTGCTGTTCACACCACTGAGCAATCATGGCTTCACGCGAGAAACAGCCTGGCTGCTTCATACTGTCGTGCAACACCTTATGGACACACTGCCTACTTACAGTATCTGAATGTAGAGGCACATTATTGCCGCACAAAAATGTTCAATCACATGCAATTTGATCCACTTTGAAGTTGAAGAACAATACAAGACTGGGCGGGTGATAAGGAAACCATGGATGAAAACTATTTATAATAGCTGCTATAGGCTATAGCAACAAAAATTCTACAGAATTTTTTTTTTTTAAATATTGAGTGCAAAAAGTGCAGTTAAGCTTTCAAAAATGCACAATGCTGTTTGGCTTTGACATTTTTCACCAACACAAAACACTAACAACTCTCTGCTGTCACTACAGCTCTGTCAGTTTGCCATAAGCAATGGCTTGAGCTCTGTAGAAAGCACCGGAGCCTGATAACTATGGGCATCACCTTGATGGTCCTTGATGTCCCACAGCTTTATCAGCTCAGTAAGGACTTAGTTAGACATCATGTAAGACAGTGAAGAGGACACTGAGGATGTAGTTGTAAGGACAAAACATGGTGCAGTGCTGCTTTAAATTAATCTTTTTTCCCTTTAAAAGACAAAAATAAAGACAATTAACACTTAATCTGGATGGTTACAGCACTGAAATTTAAGAGTGAATAAACTTAAAACTGAAGTACATTACAAATATACTTGTTCGAGGACCCAATTTGCTAATCTATGTAGTGTGGGCAGGCCTTTGACAGTAGATAGTTTCTGAAGTTATTTTGCCTGTATTGCCAGACCTGAAGTTGAACATAAGCCTTTGCCTTATATTCAGTAGACAAAACTGACATTGTCATCTGCTTCAAAACTTCTAGGCAAAAGACTATATAAGGACATTTTCCAAAATGTGGGACGTTTGCTTTTTTGATTCCCACTAGTGCCATTGCTATGCTTGTTCAAATTTCTTTATCTGCCAGTAAGGGATTGGGGTTTATATTACAGGCTGAGCTGAGCAGCTTTCAACTCTACTAAAAACATTCTGTGCACAATATAATCGATGCATAACAGTCCAATAGCTTAGTGTATTTTGATGTCCAGTTGCATGAAGAAGTATTTTCTTGCTCTATATTGTCCATTTTAGAAGCCCTCACTTTGGTGAACAAGGCCTTATGTTCACTAAAGTCAGTCCTTGCAAGTTAGAACCCCATCTTTTTTTACTTGTTTTTTTTCCCCGTCAAGACTCATTCAGCTGTGTCTGTCTTATTTCAGCTCACAGACCCTGAGGGATGGGCTCATTCCCATTGTTCAGGGTGCTTTTGATATTGTTGATACCTTCCCTGCACACAGGCTTGGAGATAAATTTGTGCTATGGAAATTATCACTATGTCTGCACATGCAGTGTGAAGGTAGGAATGTGCTTTTAAACCCTAAACATTTACCCAGCTGCATGTATTGAGGGGCCAACATAATTGTATATATATATATATACAACTCTGTAAATAAATGGTATTTAATGTTGAGATAAATTGTCTATTCTTATAATCTGAGCATATAAACACTCCATTTATTTGGTGGAAGTCGGATGGAAACTGCCAGAGCTGCATATACAACACAAGATTACTCTGTTAACCAGGGATTTTCATGCCTATTTTTATGTGTGGTGAAATACATGTGCTGTGGTTTCAAAACATGCTGTGAATTTTGAGCATTAGCATTATGAGCACTCTAACGTGACTCTACTCAAACCATATATTTGAAAGTGATGTTTGCCATAAAAAACTCCAACCATTTTCCCTCCCATAATCCCAAAAAAGAGAACCAGGACTTCACTCAATGTAATACTGAAAGTGTGAGCAACATTAGCAATGCATCATGTTTAAACATTTGTGTGGGAAGGAGCGAATGATCTCTACATTTGTCACCACAAGAGTTTAGCGTCCATCATAGCTGCCACCGGAGGTGCGTCTGCCACTGAGTAGGAACAGAACAGGCCAGATTGTGTGGGGAGGGAGGCCTTGGCACATGACCAGGTGCATCAGAAGCCTCTTCTGATCCTCCAATGTGCTGTTGAGCTGCTCTATTCCCTCAGCACAATGCCAAACACCTGCTTGGCCCGATTGTTAGACTGAAAGCTCTGCTATCGGCGTGGGCCGTCCAAATGGTGAAGCACTCTGCTTTCATCAGCTAGTAGCATAGAGCAGGGGAAAAAGGCGATTGATGTCAGTCTGAGAAGTAGATGGAGACTTCACATGGCCTGCTCAATCTTTTGTTGGACATATATTCCACAAAATAGAGAAGAAATAACCTAACCTATTGCTTTTTTATTTGTTTAAGTGATATTAATATGAACTAGCATCATATATATTTGAATTATTGTAAGTTATTTTTTTTATAGCAGGTTAATTACTTTTACATCACAAAGAAATACTGACATCTGCTGTGGTGAAATATTTATATAACCACCTTTCATGGTTATCAATTGACATTAATACAAGAGGTGTGGGTTATCATCAAAAGGATTTATGATCAACAGCGAAAGTTTGCTGTGATGGAAGAGAGAGATGCAGCTAACTAATGAAAGATTCTGAAGGGAGGCATCAGTCATGTTGAGAACTGAGACCCAATTCCCTCTCATCATTTGTAGCAATGGCAAAAAATGTCTTGCGTAGTCCAATATGACGTCCTAATTGAAGGCATATTTTCAGAAAAACACTATGTGCCCAGAGATACTGAAGGTATTTTTCACAACCAGAGGGGATATGAATGAATAATACAGTCTTCATGTTAAGCCTATAGTGAAGCCGTTAAATGACAGGAATCCGGTGGCAGCTAATGTGTGAAGTTGTTAGAGTAGTAAGCAACTTTCAGAGTGGACATTAGAACCTTTGACAAGAGAGTAACAGATGAAATAAAAACAAAAGCGATGGGGTATAGTTGATTCTGCTCAATGGCGATGGTGAAGGCATGTTAGACAAAGATGTCTAGAGCAGAAGAGGGCTGGGAAGTAGGAGGGGTGGTGACAGATAAATGAGGCCATCGCTAGCTGAGGGAGGAGGAGGGGAGGAGAGAGTTGGTAGCGAGTTCCCTCGCGATCTGTACCTGCCAAGTCCCTACCCTGAACAGCTGCTAGCAACTCTGAGGATGTGTAGCAGCAGCTCACTCCCTCATCACATCCATCTTTTACAAAGTCTAATCCAACTGAATCGAGATCTGTTCATGGTGTTTGATACCACATTTAACTTTAACAAAACTGTGTTGTTTAAGCTTCATCACTCATGCATTTTTCATTGATGAAACAGAAACTGTCCCTCCAAATCTCATAGAAGATGATACAAAACTTACCTTCATATTTTCTTGGTATTTTTTAAAATGATAATGGACATCACCTTCAAGACTCTCAGTGCAAAAATTAGACACTGTTCAAGATCTCCTCTCAAACATTTTACACTCATATCCTATCATATTGGCTCACTAGAAATAGTTAAACTCTAAATATCATTGTGTGCAAAGCTAATCACTTGTCATTCCTGTCCCCACTCACAAGCTGATGGTCACTTAAAAGCTGCCACCTGCCATTCATATCCTCTCTATATGAGTTGCACCTGCAGTGGCGAATTATGCAACAGGCCAGTTAGAAGACCGCTCTACATGCCCTGCATTTGCAATGATGCAAGGCCGTTAAAGACATTCTGTCATCCACGACACATGGGTGTTCTCTTGTGCATAAACTCAAAAGGGTTTCAATTAGGCTTTTGTGGCTGGCCTCCCAGCGGTTTGCATGCTTAAATGAGATGCATCTGCAGGGAGGACTATGAAAGAGTTTTCTTAAAAAGTGGCCAGAGAATAGTGCAGATGATGAAATATGTCTTCATTAGAAAATATTTGGAGCTGTTGTAGTATGTTTTTTGTTTGTTTGTTTTTCCACTTTGTGGAGCTACGTTTTCTTTTTTCTTTTTTTGGACTAATTAACAATATTGTGATACTTCTTAATCTTAACAAAGGCCAACTCATAGTGAGTGAATAGTGAGTGCACACATCAAGATGCAAGGCTGAGCCTGCACTGCAAAGGAAGTAAAAAGCTTCCATGGTTGTGACCCATATTTGAAAGAACTACTAGCTATGGTTCTTATTAGTGTGGTTTTAAAGACAGGAGCTGCTGCACTCCTCTCAGTCCTGACTCCTTTGTAGATCCACTTAAGGCAAAGCTGCATTAAGTGGGACTGGTTCATCACTGTGGCAACGATTGCAGTCCTGCTTTGCTTTGCTACATTTAAGTTAAGGAACAACATTTTTTTTAATGTCTTAAGACATGTGTTTGACTGAAATTTGTACACGCTGTTCAACTCTGTAAAAAGGACATTTTTATCATAAGATTAAGGCAGCAGAGGGGAGGTTACAAGCTCTGACTAAACTTTTGTGTCCGAAAGATAGATTACTGTGTCCCTTGGAGCAGACAAGAAAGTAAAGTTTATGCCGATCCCTTACAACGCCTAAATGCCACAGTGTTGATTCTCACATGACAGCCTGTGGTAAGTGAGGAGCCTTGGTAACATTTAAAGCATGTGAACGTGACTTGAGACTATTTTCTTTTTTCTTTTTTTTCTATCTGCAAATAGGAAAAATGTGTTTATGTTCAAGTTCATGTGTGAAAGATAATAACATAAGGCTGAACCATCTCAAAAAGGCTTATTTGCCTGACAGTAATTTTTCTCCAAGCTTTGGAGCTACAACACAAGCAAGCAAAACAGTTTAGGTGTGGACATTTTATGTTATTCAAAAACAACACTTACCTCTGGTGTATAATATTCATATATATTACAGATCAGAGCCCATCATTATAAAACAATAACCTAAGGATAATGTTTATGTAGCACAATAAAAGGTAGAAGGTAACTTGAAATAGGTTTATCCAGGAAAAACTACTTTTTTCGAGGTTATTTGTGCTACAAAACT
This sequence comes from Atherinosoma microstoma, assembly GCA_037177055.1. NCBI lineage: Eukaryota > Metazoa > Chordata > Actinopteri > Atheriniformes > Atherinidae > Atherinosoma > Atherinosoma microstoma. Next base: position 8,749,725 of record JBBBVU010000005.1, read on the forward strand.
GAAAGAGTGAGGCTGTGGCTTTCTGGGTGGGAAAAAATGAGTCAGATTTTTAAATAAGCACTTAGTGATCGTTAGCGGACAGTCTCTACAAGAGACTACTCAAAACAAAAGAAGGCTGATTAGACGAACTTGCCAAAAGAGCTGGGACTTAATTGTGAATCGTTGTGTATGAAAGGGGCTAATCAAAAACATGTCACCTTTCAGCAATTTGCAGCATGTTTTTATATCCCATTCTCATGGCAGAAAAAAAGCATATGAGTGATGTTTTTAGAAATTACCAGACATCGTAGAAACAAAAATTGTTTCCCATCACACCAGTGCACAATATGTGCTGTGTCATTTTACAGACATGGCTGAGCAGAGTGAAAGACAATGGTCCTTTATTCATGGCTGTAATATGACAGAACTTTAAACTATGAGTGGATCTGCATTTAGATCTGCCACAAACAACCCTATATCCAGATCCTGCCACTGATTTGCATAATTGGAGATTGTGGTTGGGTGCTTGTTATTCATTGACACGACACTGCAGAGAGGCAGATGGAGAGATGTACTGAACTGACTGTTCCAGTTTCTGTAGGGAAGGAGTGGCTCTACCAATGTAAGAGGGCTCTAAAGAACATCCTTAAAACCAAATTTGTAGACATCACAATATCTAAGGCACTGTGTCTTTTACCTCTTTATTTAAGATAAGATTGAAAAAATATATTTTTTTAAAACAGTCTTGTGAACAGCATAAAAATGTCTAAGCAAATTGAGCTCAGTTTTGCTTTCCCTAAAAAAAATTTAAGACTTTAGAAAAGGAGCTGACTTCAGTTTAGCATCCAGCAGACCTCTATATAACCTAAGCTACACAGAGTACCTGACTGAGATGAGACAGTGCTGGCTGACTGACACATTCATCTCCCCTGCTATCTCACTGACTGAAGGAGGGCAGCAAATGCCTCCCTCATGCATGAAGAACAGAGCATTGCTTATTAGTGAGGGGAGACAATGAGACAAAGAAAAGGGGATAGGAAAGAGATCACATTGTCTAAGTTTCAGTCTGAAGAGGGACACAGTCTCTTCTCCGTACGGAAGCTGAGAGCGGCCGTGTTCCACTATTTTTTTTCTTTTAATCGTTATCTCGAGATAACGAGTTAATTTTCACGTGAGAACGGGATACTTTATGATTAAGGTGGGCTCAAAACTAAGTGGTTACTGTGTTACACCTGATTTAATTGATCGAAATTGACCCCATGACATCTGGGGAGGCGCTACAGTCGTGTAATTCTGTGAATGAGTGAAAATAAAACCACATTGTAAGACACGTCTTTGTCAGATATGGTAGGAGTAAAATAAGATGCAATGATCAGTGATGGATGTTCCTCGATCTGACGTCAGCTTGCATCCGCTGATGGCTTGACCGTACTGGGGCATTCCAGTACAGAACAGCTCTGTACTGGGATGCCCCTTGGATCCACCAGTTGAGGTGGTGGGGGAGAAGAAGATAATGGCTAAGCTCTCATCTAGGTTGAAGGACAGTCCCCCTCCCCACAACCCTCCTGAACACTGACAACCCTGCAGAGCTCCTTCACTGACAGACTGCTGTACTTGTACATTTGTGCATAAAATGTTGTGTAAAGTGGTTGGTATTGTCATTTGTATTTTTTTGGGAGACCTGGCAGAGTCTTTTATTTGTCCTCCCGATATACATTTTACATTTTATATTGTGACGTCATCCTGACGTCATCAATAATGACATTAAAAGAATACAATCTCCAAAGGTAAAATGTAGAACTTGTGTAAGATGTTATTTACATCTTACACAGCTGCCCTGTGTTTACAGGGCAGCTGCTCTGTAAACGCAGCCAGATCAGGTCTGCAGACGAACTAAACACAAAGCACACTGGCACATTCAGCTACAACAAAACCAAATATTTTCCTCATCTTTCCATCTAATCTTTTTTCTCCTGAAGCACAACATTTCTGTGAGGGTTCAGTAACCGTGCTGGTTCATTGCTTTAAAAACTCTGACAAAAACAGCTGTTAAACCTTCCTGCTTCCGAGGCCGGGAGGCAGAGGTGGAGTGATTACTCCTGGGTGAAGCAGCAGCTAGCTTCAGGGTTAGCTTCCTTCACTTTATCCAGCAGTGGTGAAGCAGGCATGGGACTCTGCTGGAACTAAAGGGCTGGTGTTTATTGGTAAAGCTTGTAGCAAAACATTCACCGCTAAACAGACAATTTCTCACAGATAACCCTTCTCCGACATCCCCCTCCCCTCCACACCGCTCTGCCTGTGCGTCAAACCAGCTGGCGTCTTGTGCGTCTCTCTCTCCCCCTCTCTAGCTTAATCTTAAAGAGGCCATGCAGTTCTTTGAACAAAGCGCTGTAAACAGCTCCACGTCTCAGGGCAATGAGAAATAACTCCCATCCAAACATTAGTCAACTTTTTTAAAGAAAGCCATTGAATTTGTGTGCTGTTTCGACTAGTCATGCACATCCCTAATACAAAGGTCCTGTCTCTTGTTGTTAACTTGATAATGCCCTTTTATGAAACGCTACCACATCATATTATTTAAACTAGTTAAAAGAGGTGGAGTGGGTGACAATTTCACCCATGTAAGATTTCAGCTGAGATCCAAGAAGAATGTGAACTTGACAATAATGTCTGGGTGATATAATACTTCCTCCAGTCTGCATGCGCTTCTATGTGACATTGACACGTTTATCCTGGCTGGTTTAACTAGACGCTGGTAATATTTACATCCCCACTATGAATTAATATGGTGTGAACTTTTGGGAGAGCTACACACCCAGTGTATATTTCGAAAGACTGGATCTGTCCACCATAAAACAAACAAGTAATTACTGGAACCGCCTTTTATGGTATTATCTAAACACACACATTATCTATCAAACAAACCATAACAAATGTGGCATGCATAACTAAAGTCTATAAGTCATGATAAAATCATAGCAAACATGAGACAGAATTTCAGCATTGATTTCTTTGATCAAAGAGATTTCTTTTTAAAGCTCATTTTATGTGTCAAATACAAGCTGTGTGCTGGCAACAAAATGCCTCTTGGCATTATAAATGACACAGTTGAATATAAACATTTTAAGAAATTGTAATAGTTTAGCATGATGTATTTAGGGGCAGCAGTGGCCTCTCAGGTGGAAAATTGGTGGTAGAGCAGGTCAGTCCAATGACAGGAAGGTGAGTGGTTCAAATCCCACTCCCACAGTCAGTTGCCGTGCATTGGCTGCCATATTTCTGTCAGTCCGCCCCAGGGCACCTGTAGCTACACATGTAGCTTACCACCGGTGAGTATGAGTGAGTAGTGGATGGATAATAGATCCAATCTGAGCGCTTTGAGCAGTCAGCAATAAAGCACAATGAAAATCAAATCCAATTTTTATAATTATCATCATCATCATCATCATTATTATTATTATTATTATTATTATTATTATTGTTTATTATTATTATTATTTATTAAGATTTCAACAATTCTACAGACGGACACCAGAATAATTTCTGAGACAGCTAAATGTAGCTTGTGGCTCCTTTTTTTTCACCCACGTTTCAGTCACTTAAAATGTGATTGAAACATTGGGGTAAAAATGGATAATATGAAGATATTTTTCCAAACTCATACTTCCCGAGTGGATGAAATGTGATCAACAAAGAGACATATTTCAAGAGATACATAGGCCGTGTGTTGACGACAAGGTGTCTTGGGCAATGAAAGGGCAGCACAAATACAACATAAATACAAAAACACCAAATACATAAAACATGAACTTTTAATAATGGATAAAATTTAAACTACCATAAAAACCTGCTATCTGCTGGAAACAATTAAGTGCCACGGTGCCCTCAACAAGCCTAATTGTGTGGCTGTATTACTCAATACGTTCCTATAGAACTTAACAAGCTGGTTTTGTCATGCATGAGGTGGTTGTAATAATATCGTGAACCAATTGTGAACTATTGGCTAAAATCTGTCTTTGGCTAAGCCTAGATATTTACAAACTTTCCCTTCTATGCCAGAATTAACGCAAATTTAGAACAGGATTTCTGCAGCCATGCACACAAATTGATTGTTTGCATTTGTAGGGAGGTTTGCAGACATTTTTGTTTGAGAGCAATGTTTTGATGGATTTTGCCAAAAAATGACATTTAACCCAGTATTTTAATGGGTAGGTTGCAAAGTAAATGCATATGTGAATAAGAACATCAATTTCAGCTTACTCTTTTTTCCCTGTCTGTAATGATTTTGTTAGGTTCGTAAGTAAATGAATGTTTTGATTGTATGGAAGCAGTTTGAATGTCGTTTTAAAAAGTGTTTGAAATGCAGTTTACTAGAAAAGGTTTGCTTTTTCTGAGTCCTTAGATGACACCAAACCAATTAAAATGATGTAACTAAGTAAAATAACTGTTAGTTTTCCATGTGGTCTTTACATTTTAACAATGTGAAGCCACTCTTATGATGGTAGTTCCAGGAAAACTGCTGTTTTCATGTGAGTCTGAGGTGAGACAGTGGTATGTGATCTTACTCATGAATTAGAATATTGAGAGTGTGGCTGAAAAGGTACTTCATAATTTCTAATTTCTTCATGATTTATCTACAATAGCATGTCATCTACACCAACAAACCACTCTGGGCTACATTCCTTGTAAAATAAGTGCCAGTGAGACATTAAAATATTTAACTGGACAGAGGTAAATCACATAAATTCCAAGCCTCCTGGCTCAAATTGGCATGGCTATACAAGGACATAACATTTTACAGGGAGCCATCCTAAAATGTGTGTTTATGAACAGATCAATCAATGCACCTGACCTATTACCTGCAAGGGCTTGTCATGGGTACTATTTCAGGTTTACAGCCTTTCAGCATGAGAGCTGTATTGATTGCTTGCCTTCAGGAACACTTCTGGGGTAAGAACAAGAAGGAAGGAGGGGGCAGATGAGGAAAAGGTTCATCTTCTGTTGTTAGAGTCTGGGGGTTTTACAGTGAGGTTTACCAGAAACACAAGGGCCATAATGTATGTCACAATGAGGTGATGCCATTCTTTGTTCCCAAAATAGTGGTATTTACAGATTAATGTACTTTGAAGTTAAAGAAAATGCCATTTTTTTGACCAGTACTGAAAAACTGCCTCACTTATACAAAGGATAAACTGAAAACACCCTGAAAAAGATGAGGTTTGAGGTGTATTGTGTTTTTCAAACAAAAGGCTTTGACCTGTGTAGCTTGACAGTTTGGGTGCAGAGTGACACTCAGCATACAAAAGAATAAAAAGAAAAAAAGAAAACTCTCTCCTGACTCTGCGCATGACATAGTGCACTTGAGAAATAACGTCTTGTCTCACCATGCAATCTAGGAATTTTGATAAAATCAGGTCCAGTCTGTCTGAAGTGTCATGTTCTGAGAGATGCTTACCTAGCTACAGAAACTCTGAGCAGTTGTGTGCTGTTTGGCTTGACAAACCATGTTATCTTTCAAATTGCTGATTCCTACAGATGAGCATTTTGTGTTTGAAGTGTCTAGGCAATAACAATACAAAAAACAAACAAAGCAACATGGCACCAGTACACTCATGAACATTAGCATGTTGTTTGTAGTGAGGCAGTTTACTGAGCACCTGTCTTACTGTAAGGGACTTTGGCATGAGCAAAATGAAAACTGCTGTTTGTTGAAGTCCTTCACATTGTTTTGCTAATTAGTTTAGCAGCAATTGGTTAGAATGCTCAACAAAACAAAATGAAGCACCCAGCACATACACTAAAACCTGCGAAAGAATACAGATCAAATCCATGCATTCAACCACTCAACTACTAAAAGTTCTGATCTAAAGAACAAAAAATATAAAAAATTCTTACCAGCCAACAGCACTTATGGCTTCTTCATCAAACAAAAACCGAAGTTGTCATCAGTGAATTTTGTTTTTACTCCCAGTGGAACAACTGTGCAGCAGTGCCAGTGCACCACAGAAATAAACATCACAAACAAGCTCAGAAGACATTCTTCAAAGGGTCTTTCAAGCCAAATGGATGGATGAGGAAAATTAGACTGACTCAGGAGGACTAGTGAGAGTGTGTGTTTGTAGGGGGGGGAGTCTTTCTAAACAAGTGGTACTAAAAACACTATTTACATTGCAAGTGTTTACTTTTTCTTCTTTGGTGTGTAAATCAGGCTGCAAACCCTACAACCTTTCACATCTTGTTGCTGTTGGGAAAGAAATAACTGCTGTTTGTGTTTGTTCCCTTCTTACAGCTGGAGTTGTTTCCAAAATTCGAGCTTGAATATTTTATGGCTTTAATACTATTGAAAGTTTATTTGTGACATAAGAAACAGTATTTTGTAAAGTGAAAGTTGATTAATAATGATTAGAGTTTGTAGGCCAATACAAATACTATTACCACTATTACTACGACTACTACTACTCATTTTTTACTTCTTTGTTACCAGTTGCTGTTTCCATTATAAATAAGTTATTTTCCATCTTTTATCTCATTGTGGGAAGTTACACCAAAAGTAAAACTTGAACTTCTCCACCTGCTGAGAAAGTTTCTGAGAATTGATCAAAAGTTTAGTGAAAATAATTTTGCTATGTATTGTAGAAAGGTACAACACACACAAAACTGCAACATGGTGCTAATCACTGGAAACAAAGAAATGAACTGACTGTGGCTATCATGTTTTTTGTTTATTTTTCAAAGAAAACTGTCTTTCCCAGCCCTATCTTAGAGTGTGGTTATGTAATCTCCATCATGTGATTGACTAGCAAATGGTCCATATGACAAATTAGTGTCTTTGTTTCACTAGCACTAACTTTGAGGGAAGCTGTAAGGCCGAAACATTGGTAATTAAACTTGGACAGATATGAAGCCAAATTTTACAAGACTTTTTTTTTTAAGTCTTTTAATGAGATTGTTTTGCTAAAAAATGAATTATTGATGATAAAACCTACCTTTAGCATTTTTCTGTTTTTTAGCAGCTGAATAAACTGCATGTCTTCATGTGCTTTTGTGTCTACTGTCTAATAAGCTATGTTTTGAGGGTTGTTTTCCTGCTTGAGTTCCATCTTAAATATACCTTCCCGTCAAAGTGTAATTGTTTTAATGAAAAGCTGAAAATTTTAAGCATTTTTAAGAAACAGAGCAATATGTTTGAAGTCCTGCCTTAAGCAAAAATATTCTAAGTCTGAGCAAGACTTCTCCAAAACATTTTAATCATGGCTGTAATTGATAGGGAGGATCATCTCCCTGAATTAATGAATCCAAAAGGGGACCCTTTGATGTGAGCAGGACTGTGACATTCAGATTTGTGCTTGACTGAGTCTGAACCAGATAGCTCCTCAGAAATAGCTGACTTTGGCATTGGCTGGCCGTCATCCATCACATTTGATATCAGACTGTGGACAGGTAGATTAATATCCCTGATATAGATTCTAGAGAGCTCCAGCAGGGGAACATGCCTTTACTTTAGGTCAGCCTGTTGTCCTTGGTTTTAATTAAATCTCAATTATTATCATTGCCAGTTGCACATTTGCTTATGTGAGTGTAATACCACAATGTCTTTGTGCCAAATATATATATTAAAATATACTAATAAAAT
>JBBBVU010000005.1:8759853-8798685 GCA_037177055.1 Atherinosoma microstoma
TAAGAGCCGATTCGACCAAAGCAGGGCGCCAAGATTTAAATGATATATCAGAGAATTGTTTAAGATTGGGAATAAAGAGCATAATATGGGACCTTTAAGGAGACTGGAATCATTAGCTGGATGGAACTTTGTGGTTTTGGACATAATCTACATCAAGTCAGAGTGCATTTTGGCGTGTTTAAAAGGGTTTGGCAGCACAGTGCACTGAACGGCCTTTGGGAGAACTAGACGCTCAAAAAACATAGGCGTGAATCATTGCTAAGATAGACCCCTGCTCCCTTATTGGCGGAGATTTATGTTGAGAGTTTGTCAAGTGGGATAGAAAGGTGACCTTCATGCTCAGAGACTCTGAGTACTGTACAATCATCCTGAACATTAAGAGCACTGTGCACATGTTCAGAACACTGCTGCAGAAGTCAAGCTGTGCAGGCCATATTTTCACTGAATCAAGATTTTTCCGAGTGAAGATTTTTAGCATACATCTTGTTTCAGCTAAAAGGGGAAAAAAAGAAAAAATTCCCCATAAATAAATCATTCATCCCATGACTGACCTCTTTTAGGGGCCGCAATTCTAAAGGGATCCTGACCTGTCAAAGCTGATCTGTTTCAAATATAAACATGGCCACTGAGATGCACTGATGAACGCTTTGTGATGAGAGAAGTTGGCAGGAAAGAGGGAAAGATTTAACACAAGAGATGGAATTTAGCAGTTCAGCATAAACTCAATTTATCATTTGCACATTATTCTGCACTGTCCTCGAAGAGTAGGGCCTAAAAAAAGAGCCACAGTGCTTCTTTCGATTAATGACCCTTCCACAGTGCATCCAAAGGCATAAAAATGTATTTTTCCTTTGCATGCCTCCTTACAAACAAAAAAAGCCTGCCTCTTTATATTGCAGTGATCTATAGTTAAGAGTGATCTATAGAGTCTTATCTCCAACTTTTCCTTTTGCACAGTAATTACTTGCTGCTCTTTTTTCTTTTTCTTTATGCAGCTAAAATGATCTATGGATTCTTTTACCAAGAAATCTCAGACATCATATTGACTTGGTAGGTAGCTACAGAGGTAGAAGTTATTGAAGGTATGCCAGAGAGAGAAATACACCACACTGGACTGTATGGTAGAATGAAACAGGTGCAAACCTGATAGATACACTCATTCATCCATGAAACCCACCACACTCTGTTAAGTGTCAAATTACACACCAACAGAGATAAAAAAAAATCTATTCCTGGAAAGAAAATGATTCTTTAATATTATCTTTTTTTCAGGTGTGTGAAAAATTACAATTGTCAACATTAAAGTGTTGAATTAATTTATGATACTTCTGAAGAGTTATATCTTGGGATATTTGGGATAGCGTGAAACTCCAAAAAATAACAGCTTTTTAAATATGGTTAGGTGTTTTCTGCACCCCAAGCATGGTGGTTTTTATGTTGTTCTTGCCTCCTGTAGTAAACTCTGCAACAGCTCTGTCAATAAAAAAGAAAAGAAAAAGAGGTGTTTTTTCTGTCAGTATATTTCCAAAAGAAAAAAAAACTAGAATGAAGGTGAGTTTTTTTATGTTTTCTTTTTCTTTCAGTTGATTTAATTTGATTAAATTTCTTTAATTATCATTTTAATTTGAGACAAAAAAATAAAGAAAATTAAAAATGAAATGAAGTAAACATGCACAAGACATCTGAAAATGCCAGGAAAAATCTTTCAGGTCCCAGCAGTTTGCTTAAAAGCCTTAATGATTCTTCCCAGCTAAACTTGGGATTATTTCCGGTGTTGGCAGTTCATCACACTGCCATGCAGGAGGTGCTGAGGGTGAGAAGCTTGTCAGGAAGGAATTCTGCTGCCAATTAGTATCACTGGAGAAGAAAATAAGGGCTGTTGCCATTTTTACAGGGGACTTTTTCCCCTCACAGCTCCTGACACATTAGACGAGTTTTACTCCTTTATCTGTTTGATTAAACCTCTGAGCAATATCGCTATCAGTGACTCAGTTTCCTTGATCAAACTACTGTAATTATATTCATTATTGCTCATTTGCTCTGATGACAAAAAGATGTAAAGCAGATTTACAGTATGCTATGAGGCTCTATATGACATCACCTCCATACATGTCAAAAATCTAGATTATAATAATTTTGCTAAAAATTTTAATTGTACCAGACGATGGGAAAATGTAATTACAAAACTGTTGTGAGAAGGCTGCATACAAAAATAAAGTAAAATGATTTGAAGTCAAATTAACTTCAACTATGTTCACATTTGGGTGAGTATTCATAAAATACATAGAGGCAATTATATGTTGCAGATGCACACATGCTAAACCCAGATTTTTTTAATATAAACTTTTCTTGTGTAAAACGTCTCATTACAAAACCAAATAAATTGTTTCTAATACTTTTCAATATTGTGCAGAGTGATAGTAATAATTAGCAAAGATAACTGAAGACCTTATATTCCTGTCAGAGGGGGTAGGGCTTTTTTAAAACTAAAGATATCTGGAATCCTGTGTTCTAAAGTTTGCAATCTCAGATTAATTTTCTACTCTCAGGGTTTAACAATTAAGTTTGACATAGCTTTAGTGTCATAATGACATATCATGACATATATTAGACATATTAATAACTGATATTAGATAAACTTAATTCAATCACTTGTTACTGAAAGAATCATTTAATTTGGTTCAAATATTCTTTTTTTTTCAGTGTGTTATCATTCAATGATTGCAAAAAGGTATATACACTATGAAAGTACAGATCTTATTTAAACTTTTGGATTAGCAATTAATTAAGTGTGTGAAGAGTTAACAGAAATAGGTACTTGTAATTTTCTGCCAGGACATTTTCCTATCTTAAAGTGTGTTTAGGGAAAACATGGTAGATTCTTAGACTTTTCTGAACCATCTTGGAGACGGACATTGTAAAACAAAGTCTACAAAGGTAGAAAACAAACCAAAAAAAATAGCTTTGAACATAAGATCATCCCACTCAGTTTTGAATCAACAGACATCCAAACATAGCTTCATGCTTTTCAGATATTCATACACCCACTTGGGACGATCTCTTCACTGTTCCTACAACCATCATCATAACTGCAAGAATAGACTAATCATATGGACTGTTAGCATTAGTCACAATGTTACAATGTAATGAGTTTGAATGTGACTACGATAAACAATGTGAAACAATGTGGATTCTTGAGCTAATGGTTCTGAGCTAATCCTTGTTACATTAGTCTATCACCTTATTAACTTCTTTGATAGCCTTGTTATAAAATCCCAAAACTGATTGGCTCCAGGGATGCCCAAGATGCATTGGAAGGCAGAATGCAAAGTATTAAACAATTGTGACTATGGATGAATGCTTCATCCTTTTTTTGCCTGTGTTTTCTTTTAGCGTTTCAGTTACCTCCATCAAAAAAACATGTTATGAAAGGTTTTTTCCTGACAGTGCTCAGGTTTTAAAACAATTCTTATAAATCTTGGGTCTAAATGGGGTCAAATATTTCCATTTAGATTATTGCTTCAGCTCTGTGATGAAAACATTCCATATATTGAACCCTGAATGGAAAAATAAAGTCCAAAAGTATGTGCAGGAAGGCTGTGAGTAATATGGGGACACAAAGAGGGAAACAACAAGGTCACTGGCCCCTTCAAGAGACTTTGAATGGCATTAAACTGTTTAATATAAGCACCCTAAAATAAATACGTACCACTTTACTAGCAATGATGTTTTGTTTGTTTTCTAAACAAAACAAAACATCTGAAATCTCAAAGTGCATAGAACATGAGAATCAGAAAATACTGCTAGTAAGTTTAAATCTTCTTATGTTTGATTGTGCAAGCTTTTTAACCATTCTAACAGTGCTTCATGCATCTCAGAAATAAATCTGAAAAATACAATTTGACCACATCAAGGGATAGAAGCAATAAGTTCCAGAGGAAGTAGCAGATTTCTGAAGAAAAAATAATCATATTTTCTTATTAAGAAACAGCCTGATACAATCCATCAACAATTTACTCTAAACTTACAAAGACACAATCAATTTAAATATGTTTGCACGGTGTCAGGAGGGTTTAAGTTCAGACTGGCTTCAGAGAAAGAAAAGGCCAGAAGGAAGAGTTTTATATGGTAGTGTAAAGGTGACAGGTCAGTTGCCCTGAGTACAGCACCACCCTCTCTATTCTGAACTTATGAAATATTCAGCTCACTGGAAGACAAAGAAGTGCTCTTGTGACATCGACCAACACAAGCTGCTCCCTGTGGCTCTACCTGCAAGCCATGATGTGTGTCCGCACCCAGCGACCTTTTGAGGTATTAATTGACCCTCACTGCCACTTCAAAACAGGTCAGTCCTCTAACAGACTTCCGGAGGTGACTGATCATTCACTCTTTTCAAAATGAATAAGAAGTTGCTGCAACAATTATCAATGACCTTGTGACAAGTGAAATGATGACTGAGAGTAAAAATGATTGATCTTCTTACATAGAAGATACAAGATTTTTTCAGCAAAGAGATCTTGGCAGGTTATCTAGTTTTGCTACGTAGATCAAAATCAAGACATTGTGTCTCTGAGGGTAGAAATTGTTATGCAGATTTACAGAAATGGAAATGTCAAACAGAAAGCCGTCACACGATCCTTCCGCAGCAGGGAGCATTGTATAATTTACCAATGTCTAGTATCTAACAATTCAACACCATGACTTCTTTGTTTTAACCGACAACTAAATATGGGATATTTCATTTCATGTCATTCTTCAACAAGGATGTCATTTGAAAGCTTAAAAACTTAATCCATTGGTGCTGTCATTTCAGGGCTGCACATTTTTGAAAGCATACAGTTACAGATTGCTTACTGAGGTTGAAGCTTATGTCGTATCCAGTGGGTGTTTTGGCCCACATGGTTGATATTCTGAGATTGCTTTGCCGCAGTAAATTGTCCTTCCTTAAAATAAGAAAAATCGAGTGCTTAAACTGTTTTGTGCCTCTCAACAAGCCATTGTGTTACTTCAGCAGGAGTCAACAACACCCAGCGAAAGAGAAGGAATTGATTTGCCTTTTACTGTAAATCAACAATAATTGACTGTGGTTGAGCACTTAAAAGACACTACAATCCACGGAACTCATGGGGGGTAAGGGAATTAGTAGCAGTGGGTCGCCTTTTGTGTTTGTAAGTGTGGTGAGTGAATAAGCTTAAAGATAAACATGGCATTAGTGGTAGATGTTTTTGACACTCCAGTCTACTCCAGGTTTGTCTTTGTATAGAAAATAACTTTAATTTCAGAAGCTTAGACTTTGAAAACAGGCCTGAGTCATAGATCTACTTTGAAGTCTACGAATATGACCTCAGAATGAATAAATAAAAATATCTGACAGCGTATTTACTGGCTTTATCAAAACGATTTCTCTTGAACATGAATCAAAATTAAAATTGCCAAAACAAAAGATGAAATAGAAAACACTTTCATTATAATTTTGTTTTACACTCAAAATTGCTTCAGTGAAACCGTCTGTGTGTTGAATGTTTCAACACTTTTCTTCATCAACTTAACACATATAAAGGTTGCTCATATGGAATATTTTTTTTTATTCATTTCATGTAATCTTTATACAACCAGAAAAAATATTGAGATATTTATATATATATATACATATATATCAAGTGTCCCCAACAAGGCAGCAGCAGCACAGTTAAAAATGTACAGAGACCATCAACACACATATAAAAACTGACTATTATATCATAATCACAAGACCCCCATAACTCAAGCAAACGTCTAACAAATGTATCTGGCTCCAAGTTATTCACCGTTCTCTTAAAACTATCCAGTGAGACCATGTCATGAGGTTTCAGGTCTTTATGACTTGAAATAACAATTAAATGTTCAAACTTTGTCAGGAAATTTAGGAACACATTAGTAATAGTAATTTGATAAGTAGCTAAAAACACTTCTTTTTGAAGAACATTTGAGAGAAAAAATATTCTTGCAGTTTTTTTTATTACTGCAAATCTGAGCTTATATGGTAGAATTAAATAAAAATAAGGTCAAAAAGAAAGTGTAACTAATGCAAAAGTCAGGAACTATGCAAAATCTTCAAAGTTAGCAATGACAAATGGATGCAGCCCCTATTTTCCCCTAATTGTGCCTGTTAACTTTTTGTTGTCTCAGCACTCCCATGAAAACTTCTGCAATTAAAAGATCCAAAAAACAGATAGCTCTGATAAGATGTCCTTGGCAGCTACAATGACCATCTTTGATCTCTGCACACTGCTCTCTTGGTGGAACAACTGGAAGTAGCTTGTTAATTCTGCAGCCCTGTCTTTCTTCAACATTCAACTGTGTTGATTCATCTCCGACAAAAACCTCACCACACTCCCTTTCTCACATTATGTCCTTTATTTCCCAGCGGACTTAAGAGAAAGCTTGCCAGCCTGCTCGCATGTGCCTGCCGATGTTTATCATTAGCTCATTAGGGGGCAAAATGTCTGCCAACGCCCCCCCGCTAGCCATGTCCTGACACAGTTTTACTTATTTCCAAAAGACTAGCGAGCATCTCAACATCTAAGTTTTTTTTTTCAGATATTTCAGAGTTTTCACATTATAACTGACACATAACAGGCATAAATCATAGTTAAAAAGAAAAAAAAATCTCCATCTTGCTTATTACTTTGAAAGATGGGGCTGAATCGTTGCTCTTGTCAGCAAAGTGATCAAAGGGACATTTGAAATGAAGAGGCTTTCTGTGCCAGATTCAGTCTCCCAGCCTCTAATTGTGCTGTTTAGAGAGAACTGGTGGTGTCCTTCTGTTTTGTTCTTGTGCATTCATTTGCTGGATGTATTCTGAAAAAGTATTTATGCACTGCAAAACATCAGCATCATTTGTACAGTGGCTTATATACAGCCATCATATTTGCACTGCACAATTTCATTATTCATCATATAATAATGCTCTGTATCTTACTGATTTGATGATGTTTATATTTCTGTTCAACTCGTCTTCAACTTGGTTGGAAATAAAATATATATTTAATGAGAACATATACCTATCGTAGTGTGACAGAAAATCAGCCTGCCGGTCAAATATCTCGTTATGTATTACAGTGCATTGTCAAAAAAAAGAATGGTGCTTTTAAGTAATGTATTATTCATTCTTTTGTTTTTTTAACACCAAACTACAACTCAGTATTTCATAAAAGAGGGATGCTACTGCCAGAGGTGGGTGAAAGATATTGTATAAAAAAGTTTCATATCATCTGAGAGCATAAAAAATGCAACAAATCCCCAAGCCTGTCTGAATATAAGAGGATCTCTATTGTGTGAGCACAGTTTTTACTCGGCTTTTAGGATGCTACATGCTGCTTTATCTAGGGGTCTGAGTCTTCTGCATATAAATATCAAATGTATGCCATTGACTGCTCAATGGATTGAGCAGAATTGGACCATTCACTCAGGTTCGGACAGAACCAATATCTCTGGGCATTAAAACAGGGGAGCTGGCACAAAAAAAAAATACTGGAGTAGAAATATATTTCCAAGGGAACACACTCTGCAACGGAAGAGAGGACATCCCCTTTGAAGGGCTCTCACTCGCTCTCTAGTCTGCCTGTCACCCTTCTTCAGCCCGTTACAACAAAGCGGAGGCCATTCCATATTCGACTCCAATTGTCTTGTGAGTCATTACATTCTGCTCAACATAGGGCCCATTTCACTACTGACATGGCTTGCTGTCAGCCCTGAATCGCATTGACATTCACAAAGTCATTCCCCACTGGGACTGAGGCCTTTACATATGTGTGGTGTGAGTGTGTGTGAAAGACAGAGCATGATTGTGTCAGTTTTGACCATATCAGGGACAGGGAATACTCAAAAGGTACCTATTATCGCTCTTAAGTAGTCATTCACAGGGGACTATAGAGCACTTGTGGACTTAATTGAACTATTTCCACAGATTTGCAGTGATATTGCTGGGCATGGCCATTTGGTTGACCTATTGAGCAGCAGGAGACTGTGGGAATACTAACCTGTGGGCCTTTTACATGTGGATGTGAGCAACAATTAATCCATTATGCATGAACTTCCTCCTGGGATGGTGAAGAAAAACTTGGCTTGAATACCAAAACAGTATTGCAGTGTCTCAACCACTGTACAGAAAAGCATTCAAATAGAGTCTCATCACCTTAAAAAGACAGCAAAATCAATCTAAAGGTTGTACTTCACTGACAGATGCTCATAGCTGCAACAAAGGCATGCAAGTATTATGACATTAATGGTTATGATGATGGTAACCTAGGGAAACTGCTTCAATATGTCTTCAGTTTTATTTGCACGTATGATAAACCATTTGTCAGCTGCCTTCATAAAAAAGTGAACATTGTCTTCATCTTTAGGCTGATATTTAAGTGGAAGTATAGAGAAAATGTTTGCAACATCAAAACAATACTATTATTGTTACATATCAATCAGAGTTACATATCTCCTGACAAGTTAGATGGATATCTTCTAAAATCTACTGTATGTCTTCATGTATTTACAATGGCACAAATCCCAAATGCTCTGCTATTTTTGTAAAGGCAATGTTGAGCATTATAGAAAATGAGCTCTCACTATTACAGAGATGACTTTTCCCATTGTGCTGTAATGGTACTAATGCCTGTAGGTGTGCAATGCTCCAGAGGAGCCAATGGGCATCATTAAAAAGCTAAAAGTTAGATGTGGATCAGAATGAAATTTGTCTCCATTTCATTTACTTCTTCATAGTATATCTGGACATGTTTAACCTATTCCACTGGGCACAAAGTATAATCCACAGGGTGGCTAAAAATGAACTTTAAAGAGGGGGGCTCTATTTTATTGTTTTATAAATTAGAATATTTTCTAAAGATTTCTTTACAAAAGAAAATCCCACAAAATATTTTGATTCAGACACCCAGTTATCACAGCAAGTATAGTGAAGGGCTGGAACAGCATCAATTCTCCTGCAAAAAAGTGTAACTGAGACCTACAGTAGCCAATAATTAACAAGTGAAAATATTTTAACAGCTTATTATTTTTTCTAAACAATGTTGTCAGTGATATCTTAGGCAGTGTCATTAAATAATAAGTCAGGGGGGAAACTGTAAATATTGATGTTATTGCAACAAAATGCACAATGCCTCAGCACCTACCTGGCCAGGTTACATTTATCAAGCCAGGATTGTAATAATTCATCTGTTCAAAGAAACACTTTAATTGTTTCACATAAAATTCTTTACTAAGGAAATAACTCCTACAATAATGTTCTAGACATCTTAACAATTGACATTTCTTTGAGTCACTGGACTTTAACAGCATGTTCCTAAAGAGCGATGTCCCAAATATAGAATGGTTTACCATATATCACCTCTGCAAGTTTGTTGAGTGAGAAAGAAACTCGGAAGCATGCTGTAACTCATGAAGCTCATTGCCACGTCAGCTAAAGGTGACACAACAAGAGGTTAACATGACACAACAGTGCTGTTGCTGAATTTTTAAGTGCTCTCTCAGGGATAAGCTCTCACAAATCCTTCAATACCTTATACTGAATTGAGTACAACTAACCTTACTTTCACTCTTTCTGTTACAGCTATTTCATTTGCACATAGAGCGCTTGTATGAGACTCGTATGAGACTGTATGACTGAGGTTAGTATCACAATCAGACGTTTTATGCTGCATTGTGTTTTCGTTGGATCACTTGCATTTTCATTTATTTATTTTTTCTTTAACTTGTCCTGTCCAGGAGCATAGCCAGGAACATGATGGTCTGGCTGCCACGTTGTCCTAAACAAATGTGCTTTGCCAAGGGGAATTTAGTGGATATATTGGAAGAGAAGTTTTGTGGATTTAAGGATCCCCTGGATGTTTGAGTATGTTCTTTATTTTGGTTATTTCTAAGTTCATGCTTGTGCTGAATCTGACAAGGGGACATCCCTTGCTTGTGTACATATGTGCAAGTGTTTTTGCCTCCAGTTTACAGACATGCAGGTGAGCAGCCATTCCAGCAGGGGGATGGAAGGGAGGTTGGAGAAGGTGGCAAGGATGGGGGGTGGATGGGGGTTGTTGCACAGCACTACAGAGAAGAATTATTGTTAGCTCTTGCCATGTCAGCTGTGGCGATGAAGAGGCCAAACAGCTGCAGTCTATCCACCCTCACCATCCTCTCCCTCTTCATCCCTCCTCCCTTCGTCTTCTCCTCCCTCTGTACTCCCAGCCGACATCAAAGGGAGTCTGTGACACAGATTCAGCTGAGCTGACTGGCTGGCTGGCATTCGCTGCATTTAAGGCCATCTACGGTCTCATGCTATATGAACATCCAACAGATGAAACTGGAAAGCCACAAACTGTTCTTTTATTTTTGGTCTCATTATCCTCTGTCCAGAGCTCTGTCTGTTTGACACACACCAGCACGCCCCTGGTCCCACAGATAGTGTATTAGCCTTTTTGCTGGCATTGCTGCCTGCACCGTCAGACAGACATGGAGGCAAGAAAAACCCGCTGTGGCAAATGTTTCTCCAGACTTCTCTTTAATCTCCATCAAAGAAGGATTGTGAAGGAAAGGTTCTTTGCCTCAACATGTCCACCATGCAACACCTGTCAGAGTGGACAGAGCTGTCAAATCCTGAATGCAAAGTCTGCCGTGGTAGCTCAGCAAATATCTGTGGAGGCCAACTTTGAAGAAGTTGAGCTGTCTGTGAAAACAACGTGGAGTTCTATTGCTGTGTGTTTCAAATTGTTCCAGTCTTTCAGCTTAAGAGAGGGGAGGTCACTTTGGTACACTTTGTTAAGACAGTGTTGTCCCATCGACCCGGGGTCTGGGCTGGATGCATGGAGGGGGGCAGGGGCTGTTGTTGGCTCTGAGGGGCACTGGGTATGCTACATCAGGGTGGGGGGTGAGATGTGGTGGGGGACTGGGTGGGGGCGTTTTGGAGCTAGTTGAATTCTCGCCCGATGGGGTTGTCTCTCACGGGGCATAGCGGGAGGGAAGAGATGTGTTCTGTGAGAGGAAGTGTGTGTGTGTATGTGTCTGTGTGTGTATGAGATTTGAGAGTGGGAATCTTGCTGTGTGTAGGGTGAAAACAATGGAGATGTGATGGTTGGGGGTGTCTGTGAGTGAGGAGTTATTGTTGAGGGATGGGGGTATGTGGATGGGTGGGAGACGGAGGAGTGGGTGGCGTATTACAGTGGGTGGAAGGGGGTGGCGGGGAGTGGCGTATGTAGGTGGGTGATGGGAGGGTCCGGTGGGGCCCTGGTTCCCAGGGTGCGCGGCTGGGGCACTGGGGTGGGGACTGGCCCCTGCCGGGTGGCCGTCTGGGGGGATCTGGTCCTCCTCGGTGTTGTCCAGGCCCCCTGCCTGTGTGAGTGGGGGTGGCCTTCGGGCTCTTGGGGCCCTCGGGCTTGTGCTCTGTCCACCCTGGGTGACCGGTGCCCGGCAGAGTCTGCAGATCTTGGCCCACTGAGGCCTGTGCCCAGTGGCTGCGGGGGGCTCTAGCTGGGCCCTCCCTCTGCCGCCCCCTGGGCAGATGCAGGGTCGTCTTCGTGGTGGGGTGGCTGGGGTCCGGGCTCCAGGGTGGCTGCCATTGCTCGGGTCTCGGGGTCCCCTTGGTCTGCCTCTGATCTTCATGCAGGCGAGGTCACATCTGCATGATCACTCCCCTTTGAACCCTCTCCACTCCGTATATATTCTGCATGCTGACAAAGTCACTGTGTTGTCCTACTAATATATACTTTCAATTCGCTTTCTTTGTGTGTGTTTCTGGTACTCTGGTTTTACTTGGGATACATGGTTTCTTTTCAACTTGTTCATCTCTCATTGGTGCTCCTGATGGTTGTTGGCTTTGTGCTCCTGCGGGGGCTGTGGGAGGTTCTTTGTTGTGTTTTTGTTGTATTTGTCTCCTCTTTTTTTTCTCTGTCAATTCTTCCTTTCTTTTCTGTTCTCTTTCTGTCCCCTCTGTTCAAGTCCAGCAATATTATGTAAATGTAGTAATACCCATTATTCAAAACAAATAAATAAAAACAGAATTCAGACTATCAAGAGGAGCTTTTATGTCCATAAAGCTCCTCTTGGCAAAGCAAATTTGCTCGGCACAATACAGCAGCCAGACTATCATTCTGCTTGCTATGATGCTCGACAAGACAAGTTAAATAAAAATTTAAAAAAAACTAAAAAGATAGTGTTTCTCTGAAGGAGATGCAAAGACAGTTGGTAAGTCAGGCACCTACTGGGAAGATGACAATGCACCTGGGTTGAATTTATAAGTGTGTTTGTTTGTGGTTGTGAAAAATACAAAACTGCTAGTACATTATATCTGGATAAAGTATATTCTGACAGCTACAGTTTAACAGTGCTGTCAATAGGATAATTTGAAAGAGAAAATTAATCACTGGGCTCTGTGTACAGAAGACAGGTATAGGTAATTGCCCCAAAGCTCAAATATGTGAGAAGATTTGTTTTTTATATTTATTATTGCTATGTGTCAGTATAGTAAGTAAACACTGGCAACTACACTGAATTAGACACAACTCAATATCTAAGAGAGCTTGACTCATCTACTGTGCAAATATGAATATTAACATAGTATTATAAAGTGAACTATTGTGGATCATGCAATGGATTTGTTTTATTGGATTTTAATTGCATTACAATTAATTCAATTGAACTGTTTCTGTAAGTGCCTTGAAATAACTTTGCTGTGATTTGAATGTCAAGGAGTAGTTCTTATAATTTATCCATGAAGATCACTCTTCCTACTGAATGCCTGTGGAAGTCCCCTCAATGAAGCTGAATGAAGTGAAATGGCAAAGAGGTCCTGTTTCAGGGGTGTATATATCTCCAGCCTCAAAGTCTGCACTCCTTACAGAAAGAAATTTGGGAGTCATGGAATAAAGAAAGCGAGGTCTGAATTCTAGCAGGTACTGGAACCTCTGGATATTGCCTTAAGTATGATTAACTTCTTATGATCAAGAAACCTGATATGTGATTTCCTACTCTCAAAGAAATGGTTGAATACAAGGTCAGGGACAGGTAAAGCCATCCTTCACGACACTGTTAAAGCTGAGAAGTTATCATGCATTGTGTCTTCTTTGCATCACTTGCTTGTGTACGTATTTGTTTATTCCGTATGATGAGATAAACATGTGTAGAGAGCATTACAAAAGCTGGCAGACCTGAGCACATTTCCTTCTCAATGTATGTGATATGGAAGTGTAGATCAGCAGAAATGAACGCCTTTTTTTCTCTGTCACAGAGATTTTTTTTTTTTTTGACTGAGATTGTGAAGCCTGTAGATAGAAGAATCTTGCTGTCAACTCTTTTGACAGTGCATGGGATGATCGATTGCAAGGTGTAAGCTTAGCAACTATAAAGATGGGTACTATAGGCTAGACACACACAGGAGAAAAAAAAGATATGTTCAAGGGACATTGCTCTGCTAAAACGAGATCTCGTTCTTTGTCTGAGCAGGTGTCAAAAATGTGTCAGAGTAATGGAGTTGCTCTCTTCTTTCATTAATTAAATTTCAACACCTACATAATTAAGCTGCTACTTTAATGAAATCTCTCAAGCTGGAGGCTGTGAGGAGAGAAGCGAGACAGCATCTAGCAGTGATAATGAGTGAGAACATATTAATATATAGGCAAAAGCTTAAGGTGTTAAAATAGAAGATTTGCATTTTCACTAAGGAGTGCCATGATAGGTTCTTGCAGCTTTTTTAAAGGCTGTACTTTACAGAACACTGCTATGTTTTCTCCCACCCTGGCTGACCCGGGTTGTCCTAAAACTGAATTTTCAGAAAAATTAAGTTGTCCAAACTCTATCAGTTCAAACAAGTATAGTTATTTTTTAATGTATCATAACTGTCTTTATGAATATAAATTTTAATTAAAGTATCCACATTAGCAATGCTTGATCATTTTAAAGCAAATTAAAAAAAAATCAAGTATTAGCACTTACTCAGTCATGTAAAGTCTTGCCCCATAGCTGCAGCAACAAGCATGTTGCATTTGTTTTCCCTACTACACCTAACTGACCTCTCAACAGCGATCAAGAAGCAGCATTGTTATACTTTGATATGCGTATGTATGTAGCTCCTCAAAAAGCCCAAAGGCTTTCTTATTATCACTGAGTTGAGCTCTGTTTACAGACAGTTTAATGTATAATATGCTATTTCGGCCAGATGGGAGAGCATACAATCAAGAGCATGAAGACGGAACAGAACAGGGGAAAAATACATATTACCTTGCATATTGTCATTCTTTCCCCATTTTTGGCTGAGCCCTGCCTGCCTGCTTGCATGCTTCCTGTCACACATGCACATAATCCTTGGAGGGGATTGTCAAGAGCCCTATGCATAATGAAGGTGGATATTTCTCCGCTCATAAGTAGGCCAGGTAATATGAATTGTAGCGGTGTGTTGCAGTTAGTGCACCTTACACAGCAACACAAATAAATCGTTGTTTGATATTAAACATGAGCAGGGATGGAGGAATGTAGGAAGCGGTGTGTGAGAGGATTATAGGGTTAGGCTTGGTGCTCATTCAGCACATTGCAGCGAATTAAAACTCTGGAGCACTGCAGCGCACAGCAGAGTCTGATTGATGATGTCTCTGAACAATAGGAACCATTCAAGTCAATGAAACGCATATAAAATAGTTCCCACTATCCTGTCTGTGTTCTTGCCCCTTGTGAAGCTGGAGTGAAAGGGCAAAAAGGTCCGGTGCCAAGGGTGTGTGGATCACCAGCCTCAGAGCCTTGCCTCCTTACAGAAAGAAATTTGGGAGTCAGGGCATAATGAAAGGGAGGTCAAATAGTGGAGAAAGGATTCCTCTGGGGAAGGTTCCACATGGTAGAGTGGGCAGAAGGAATCTCAGGAGGAGCAACACCAAAAAAATGAGTCTGCTCAGAAAATGAGAGATAACCTATGACCTCAACTGTGACATGTTGCATACTCGTTTTTAATGCCAGCAGTAGAGAGCTGAACTGAAATGTTACAAAGGACGAAGTTTCTGAAGAGCATGAGTCTACATCTGGTGGAGGGAAAAAAAGAAACACACACATTACTCAGGCTTTATGACCAGATGCTGATATTATCAGCAGTTTGTTCCACACATACAAGTTGTCTAATATTTGCAAAAAGACAAAAACTCACGGATTGCATTTTATCAGTTACTGCGTTAAAATGACCAAGCTTTAAAAGCCCTTTCAGTCTCCATTTGTATTAACGAGTTTCACTTCCCTGGTCTCAGAAAATTATTTATTTGGAAGATTTGTGTTCATTAAGCCCCGGAACAAGTGAGCCATGTAGTATTTCACGTAGTAAATTATCCCATTGTGAAATAGTAGGTTCAGGACCATGGACAGCGACTGAACAGCAAAATCTGAGTACAGCCCTTTAACACAGTTAACACAGAGTTTAGTTTTAAAAAAAAATAGAGTTTTAATAAATTCTTTGTATCAACAGTAAATGGAAGACATGAAGAGAACATGTAAGGAAAAATCAACTGATGATGATGATGACAATTGCATATCACAGATGATATAATGCATTTTTTTAGGTAGTCTTGGTGTAGGGTGCCCCTATACGGATATTACAAAAAGCCAGTTAATCATTTCCAGTGTGTGACAGAGTAAAATAAGTGTTTATGGAATGGGAGTTGTTATGAAGAAAAGCTGCTTGTGGTGGTAATTTAAATTTAGAATATAAAATCCATATACTTCTCGATGGAGATATATATGTGACATTGGAGGAGTTTTGCATTTCTTCTTTATTTCATACGTCAAGATAATTACCCTAAAGAAATCCTTTATTCACTTGATTTTGCTTAGGAGAGGAGATTGTATCATAAAGGAATCCTAGAAAAGTTTGGTCTCTTTATATCTTTCTTTTATAACTCAATAAAAGGGTTATTGATCATTGCTCTAGTTGTAACAGCAGACACTACATACATTTGTGGGGCTATGGTGCCAGTTTTAATGCAAGATGGTTCTCATTAGATCAACCGTTCTCATAAATTCCAATTGAACTGGTGCATATGTCAGACGAAGGCTGTTAGCAGAAACTCACTGTATATCTTCAGCAAGGACTCCTACAGGAAGCCCTCTTACCCCTTGGCTCAAATTAGAGAACTAAAATGTTTGATGATGTTCTTTGATCGATTCCTGGGTCATGTGAAGATGGAGGACACATGGAATGAGAAAAATAATATTCACCGCAAAAATAAATGTCATGGTCTCAGCAGGGTGCTCATAGAGGGAAACTTCAGCACATATTCTCTCATATATCAAATAAACTGCACACTATAACCAATTATTCATTAGTTATGGTATTCATTAATTTCTATTTTATCTTTTTAAAAAGTATTTTCCAGGAGTTGTTTAGAAAAAAAATTACCCATATTGACTATATCCTAATTAAGCCAATTATTATATTGACTCATTTTGCTGCTGTTTTCTCTCTCAGCACAGTTGGAACACATTGGTTTGGTTGCTTCAAGTGCATTCACAGACGCAGATCGTTATTTGTGTCTGAATCATCAGTACTGATCAACAATGAATATAAAATATGTCAAATAATATTAACGTCATTGTTGCTGCCTAGTGAGGAATCTTTAAGTTTTTCTCAGTGACTTTGATTGTTTACATGATTGCGTTTGATCAAAAGCTACTCAAAGACTTTAAAGCATGATTCATAATTGGCTATTTAAAAGAGATTCGCCATATATTATATTGTGGGAAACTCTGGACTGGGGCAGGTACCATAACAGTCTTAGGCTGGAAGCAAAATGAAGTATAGTGAGAGGGGCAAAACATTTAAGGGTGTGTAAGAAGTCTGAATAATACAACCTGAATGTTGAGAAGGGTAAAGAATGAGTGGAAAAATTAATGTGAATTAGTATGCAGCAAATGAGGACGCCCCTTTAAGCCATTCTCTTGAGGACTAATTTCCTTCCAGGTGCCTCATGCCACTGTAGGTTAGAGACTTGAATTGCAACTAACAATTAAGACTCAGGGTTACTTGCATGCATGAATGCATAATATAGTAAATATAGTAAATTCATGTAAGCATACATGTGTTCAATTATTTAATTCAACCATTGCTATCCTAAAATTATGTTTATGCTGGCTGTCAGGTGATGTTTGCATTTTGGGTAAGTTTTTCCCATTTAAAGATTAAATTTAAATTTAGAAACTTGCTTTTTTCCCCATCTCTGATGTGGACAGATCATTCTCCCATGACAAATAATAAAATTGTCATAATAATATCATAACAATGAGCATATAAATAACTGTCTCTGTCCAAAGGTTACAAAAACAGCTTACTATCTTAATTTGTATGGATTAGCAGTTTTTGTGTGTTTCAGAAAGCTGCCCAAAACAATCATTGTCTAGGAGAAAATAATTAATAGTGGAAATTATCTTTTACTTTTATTCATTTATTCCCGACTTCAGATAAGGGTAAGAAAGTGAGTGAATTAATGGATAGAGCGTGAACCTATTAGTTGGCAATGCAATCAAGTTTCTGCATAGAAGTTTTGTATGCATATTGTCTCTATTTTATGAGGATTAACTGTTATACTGTAGAAACAAGTTAAGTGATCTTGGTCAAATTAATTTGTGTTTCAAAATTACTAATTCATGTACACAAATTATCTAAATATTGATTCAATTTAAATGTGTGGCTTTTTAGTATGCTGGCCCTGAAACTGCCAAATCAAAGTCCTTGAAACAAATATCCTGACTACAAAGGAAATGGACAATAGAGATACAATAAAAATCAGATGAAATCGATGCTCAGGGCAAAGGAAGCTCATAAAAAGTAGTAGTGATTTAAAACGTGGATCACTGTTTTCTTTTTTTTTCTTTCTTTTTTTTCCAAAGTAATGAGGGCTGTAATATAGATGATGAAACCGGAACCCCATGGGCGGGAATTCCAAAAGAGAAGGCATAAAAGCTTTTGATTACAACGCCACGGGCTTTTCTCATAATGCAATAACCTAAAATGCCTCTGAAATTGAGTAGATTTCATATTCACAGCATTGTTTCTGAAAGACAGGTCACACAAACTCAAAATACACTATTATGATGGTGGTTGGAAATAAAAGATCACTGTGGGGCTTGCCTTGTTTGAATGCAAAGTTATAGCTTAGTGCAGCCATCCGATTTCCTTGCCATGAAAACCTTTTAAGAAAAGCCAGCCACAGGATGTAGTGGTAAAGGAAAGCAGAGAGGATTGTCTTCTATCCCACACATGGCGACCGGCCGCTACACTGAATTAGAAGTGGAATGAGATGTTTTCTTGCCGTTATTATGCTCACATTACGCGGATTGCTAGATCTTCCCTACTGGGCCCAGCGGGCTTAGAGCCTGTGGGGAAGAAGTGTAGAAAAAAGAGAGAGAGAAGGAGGCAAACCTGCCAAAAAACAGCTGTCTGACAAAATGACAGAATCTGAATTTATTTAGCTAGGGGAAGGAGGGGAAGAAATAGGATTGTGTATTGAGTTTCAGGAAAATTTGAATAATCAGGTCGTAATGCGCTGGGACTTGCAAGCATTTCTGACCCTATTGAACTGAAGGGAGAGAAAAAACAACAGGCTTCTTACTACTTCCCTCGACAAGATTAAGATGATTAAGCCTCTTCAGTGGTGGGAAAAAAACAATGGCACTTGAAATAATCTGTGGCGGTTGAGCCATGGTCTTGGAATATTAATTGCAGCTTGAGCAGACACGGTTTAAGTTTTGTGGGCATACAACTGGGAAGCTTTTCATTATTTCCCTTGTCCATTTGCTTGCTCTGCTGTGTTGTCTGTGCCTGATTGATTCTGTTCTTATTACTGCATTAGATCTAAACAAGCAGCTTTGTTTTAGTAACCGTAATAGTCCCTTATACAAAATCCTCATGGGAGAATGCTGATGAAATCTAACTAGTTATCCCTTTATATATTTATAAACCAATCAAAAGTTCTAATGAAATAACTCTTTGCCAGGGTAGATGTTAAAGAGAACAAATGTTTTCAGAGCATGCCATTGGGATAGAAGAAACCGAGAACACTGACTCATAGGTGGTTTCTTACATAATGAAGTTGATCCAATACAACATTTCTCATGTCTCTCAGTATTTAATCAACTCAAACTTTAAGTTATGAACTTGTCGTGCAGCACAGAACTGCAACTGGGCTTTGTGCACAGCTGAGACAATCCCATTTTATATTATTCCTTCCACCCAGTGACTTTGCAGGAAATGGTACCCTGTCTGGGTATGACTGGTTATGAGTCAGATTACTCCTGAGCAATCATGTCTAAAGCAATAGCCTGTGCATTTATGATAGGGTGTTCCATAGAAAAAGGCCAAGCAATTATTTCTTTATGATTATACCGTCATGGCGGATATGAATGATAATCGCCATTCAAGGTGAGAAAGGTGTTTTTAAGACCTGTCGCTGAACTGTCATTCCTCCACTGAAAAAAAGAAAAGAAGGTTATGTGTTCAAAAGAAGAAAAAAAAACACCTTTCTTAAAGCTTTGGTGCTTGACACACATATAGTATCCTAATAGTTATAAAGGGCTTGTATAAGATGAGTGTGGCTGTGCAGTTCAATGCTAACAGCAGACTAATGTGTCAAGAGGAGGACAGGCAAAGATTAGCTGGCACTGGGTTTGCTAATCGGAATCTGTACATTGCTCGTAACTTACCTGAGATTCTTATTGACAGAGGCATCTTTCAATGGGGCGGTGCAGAGCAGGCATCCGGATGCCCCGGTCGATGACTGCCATCTTTT
This sequence comes from Atherinosoma microstoma, assembly GCA_037177055.1. Lineage (NCBI taxonomy): Eukaryota > Metazoa > Chordata > Actinopteri > Atheriniformes > Atherinidae > Atherinosoma > Atherinosoma microstoma. Next base: position 8,779,641 of record JBBBVU010000005.1, read on the forward strand.
ACTCTGCAGGTGGGCAGGGCCCACAGTGACCAAGACCATGAGAACAAAATTATAGCTGTTTGCACTCAAGAGAATAATGGGAAGAGGTGGTGGGGGAGGTGTGTTGAGAAAGATGGAGATGAAGGAGGGAGGCACCTTCTGGAAAAATCAATGCTAATGACTGGTGAGTGCTCCAGACACACCAGTACAAACTTGAGTGCATGTGTTTGTATACACAAATGCAAACACATTTTGTAATTATATCCATACTCAATAACTAAGAGCACCAATCAACATACACACCTGAATCATTTTCTCTTTCTTATGCAAGCACAAGCATGTAGAGTCATGCAGTCTTTGAAGCTTATTTTAGCAGCCGAGTAAATGACTGACATCCAATTAAATACTGTTAAGGAAGCTGTAGTGATTACTGTCACTGGAGCTCATCGATTGATGATGGGTGCAGCTGTCTCATTACACTGCTAACTACCTGGGCCTGTTTTATTTATCTCTTCTTTATTTATTACTCCCTCCTACACTTATCATAGATAATGATTTGCCATTGACCTTTTAAAGACCCCCTGCGACCTCTGACTTATGTCTCTCTAATTCATTGGTGACAGGATAAGAACAGAAAGTAAAGAAGGACTTGAGTCATGAGTGAAGACTATGCCTCTATTCTAAGCTGAAGTTGCTTTGTAAAGTCGCTGTGTTGATGAATTCAGAAAAGATGGATAAGATAGATGCAGGTGTTGCTTTTTCAGCAAATTCTTTTAGCAGTGAGGACAAGCAAAGCAGAATGACGTCAAGGGGGGAGGAAAACACTTTGTCCCATGCTGGCAAAAGTACAGATGGAGATAATAGAAAGTCTTCAAGAATTGGTTAATTCATTGAGAAACTCCCAAAAAATGAACATGCAGAGAGATTGCCAGTAGGTGGTAAACAAAATCTGCAAAGTCTCTAAAACGCTCTCTTGACATCATTGTTAATGTTGAGGTACAGGATCATGCAGCTCAACCTTAAAATTAAGTTATCTCTGCTTGATCAATATGCCAGTGTGTGTGCATGTGTGTTTAATCTTATGATCACTATCCTACCCACTTACTCCATTGTGCCAATTTCTTTGCCTCCCAAAAGGAGGCCATCATTTCCACTAATATGGTTATTTCAACCTCAGAGAAAAAAAGCTCTCTGGACAAGAGTCATTTGAATCACTCATGAAGTCTAGACAGTATTTATAACCATTCATGTAGCAAGCAGGAGTCAAGCAAAAGTTTTCAGGTGGGGTATATAGAATAGGATTGGTGCAGGTGCAAACTGTCAGAAGTGCCAATGCACTTGCAAAGCCATTTCGATAAAAAAAAAAAAACAGCCCCAGAAACCTTGAAATTCTTAAATGAGCTGCAGGATTGATTTATTAATGCCACTGTGCCCACATGTGGTATATCTGAGTAAAAAATATTAGTAGCACTTTGCATTACAGCACGGTAATAATATGGTAATAGTGTGGTAACATGATGGTAATACATAAGTAATAACTGGGTAATACCCTGTAACAACCAGGTTATATCCTGGTGGTAATCCTACCAGGTAACAATAGACTAGAACCAAAGTTACGGGGTAATAAGGGGCCTCAAACCTACAGTAATGAGAGGGAAACAAATGTAACAATAAAGTAAAACTATTTAGTAGTAGTATGGTAATATTGTAGTAATTATGTGCTGGAACTGCCTGGAAATGTGCACATAAGGTATTTAAAAATAGATTTATTAAAGTAACAGAAATGTCATAATAACCTAATAATAATAGGACAGTTTTCATGTTATAACCACAAATCAGGGTTGCAAAAGGATCGATTACATGTTTTCATGACCATATGGTGATTGTAAAAATGGAGAAGTGTCTTCATGCCTACTGCATGTCTGAAGTAGGGCTAGTGCCCGAAATGTCCCACAATTAAATCGTCAAAGGAGCATCTTCTGCTCTGTGGACTTTACTATTTCATCTTTGATTATCTTTTCGGTCTAGCACCCAGCAACATTCATCTGGGATGTGCGCGTTTCTTTTGCTTGTTTTATTATGACATTTCTGTCACTATAATAAATCTATTCTTAAATATATATTTACCTTTTGTTGACATTTACAGGCAGTTAGCACATAATTACTACAATATTACCACACTACTACCATATAGTTTTACTTTATTGTTAAATTTGTTTCTCTTTCACAATACTGTAGGTTCCAGGCCCCTTATAATCCTGTAACTTCGGTTCCAGTCTGCTGTTATCCTGATGTGCCCACTGTTACAAACAGAATTTAACGTGGTTGTAATTACAGGGTATTACCCAATTATTACTTCTGTATTACCATCATGTTACCACATTATGACCATATTTTTACAGTGCTGCAAGGTAAAGTGCTACCAAAATTCCATTGTAGTTTGCGCAACAGATTAACAAAAAAGAGGAAAATCTCTTGAGGTAGAACTAGATTTTGTTGATATTAGGTAAGGAAAATACATTTAGTACAACCCTGTTATTGTTAAGTCTACATTTTAACTTGTCCATATCTGAGTCTTACTTAAAAATAAATAAACTTTCAATGAGCACGAACAGACACAGGCTTGTAGCTGAGTGGGCAAACACAAAAACAGCTGGATGCAACAGTAGAGAGCTGAAAGCTTTGTGGCAGAGTGATTTCTCTTTACTGTGTTCCCTACTGTTTCTGATATTCAGAAAATTTATGAACTGTAGGCCATGGACAGGCCATGTGAATAAATCTTAACAAAACACATAAATAGGAAAAACTAAAAAAAAAAAAAAAATCAAGATTTGCGTGTGCATGCTCATATGTCACACAGATGTAATGTTGAGGAGCATTGCACCTTGTCAATGTGCTGCTGAGCAAAGGGCAACGGAAAAATCTCTGGACCAGACAGACTACATTTTAAGTCTTACTGCACATAACACATCCAATATGATTTGTACTTTGATTTGTATTTTTTATTTTTTTTATCTTTAAAGGGTTTTAAATTATGTCTATAGGTCATGGCAACTTGCTTTCACCCAAAATCTGTTAATGAAGGTTTTCATTCTGAAAAAGTATTTATTTCTACAAAGACTCTTGCCTTTGTTGTTGTTGTTGTCCTTTGTTTGTTTAGTTATTTCTTGTTTGTTTGTTTGTCTTAGGGTAGGGGTGTCCAAAGTCAGTTCTCGAGGGCCACTGTCCTGCATGATTTGTATGATGTATGATCCTGCTGCAGGACACCTGAATCAGATCGATGGGTCAACATTCTTGGGCAGAACTTGCAACAAGCTGTTGAGGAGAGCCATTTAATTTGAATCAGGTGTGTTGAATGAGCGAGAAGTCTAAAACCTGCAGGAAAGCGGTCTTAGAGGACTGGGGCTGGACACCCCTGTTTTAGGGTAATAAAGCAAAAACAAACCATAAGAGATTAAAGTTTATTCTAATTCAAGAAAAAAAAAAAAGTCAAAATTGAGGAATCAAAAGTGCAACAGCACCTATAATGCTGTTGCATACTTCTTTTTTGGAGTCACCTGAATTATTCATATCCAGAGAGATACACTCCTTTCTCGCTGTCTCTTCTTTGTTCTATTTTCTTCACCGGCTGTGCATCTTCGTCTTTCTTTTGTTCTTAATTTGCCTACCTCCCTTACCCTCTCTTCCCATCTATCTGTGCAAGCCCAGCTAGTGACTGGCATGGACACAGCTGTTAGTGAAACACAAGCACATGATAGCGATGCAGCAAAAAGCACACAATAACACAACCTCTCATTAAAGTAAGAGCACATGCATTTAAAAAAAAGGCCATCTTGGCTTAACCGAATATGTTATCAGTTAACTGGTAGGGAGTGAAATCAGGAAATAAGAACATTTTAGTCCTCATTAGGAGTCTGTTGCAGACAATAAACAAAACAAAAATAAAGAATTCATACACTGAGCCACAGCATCAAAGTCACTGTCAAGTGAAATGCACAGCACTGATTATTTCACCACAGTGGCACCTGTCAAGAAGTGTGAAATATTCTACAACAAATGAACATTGAGCTGTTGAAGGTTAGCATTTGAAAAGCTGAAAAAGTATGGAAGCATGCAGATTTGACCAAAACTGACAGAGATCAAACTGACTAGACTAATAGCTCAGGTCAAGTTGAGTGGATGTCTTGTGGCCTTCTGATGCATTGTATTTGGTTAGCTAATCTAAAAGCGGTCCAAGAAAAGTCAGCCAATGATCAGTCCCTGGACAGAAGCTGCCCAAAGTTCATGGGTGTGCAATGTGGATTGATGGGCCTGTAGGTTTTGTGCCCACAGTGATCCATGCCCGCCACTGAAAGCACCAACAGTGAGTGTCCAAGTGTTACAATTAGACCACTAAGGAATGGTTAAGTGAATGTGGATTTATGTATAAAAGAGAAGGCTGTAGGGTGCATTAGGGAAACGAAAAAGAAGATCAAGGCAATGTGATGCTCTGGGCAAAACTCTAACTTTAAAGTGCTGGGTTCTGGCATTCATGAAGATGTTATTTTGAAATCTACCACCAACCTAAACATGTCCCATCATGGCAAAGCATTCCTTGTTAACAATGTCAGAGTCCACTAGATAATTAAAACAGCAAATAAATTGAGGAAACTTTACCTCCAAAGCCAGATAAGCCAGATGGTTTGGTAAACAGAACCATCTGGGAAATTGTCTGTAAAAAAGGACGTGCACTTTCGCAAAACACTTGACAGATGATTGAGTGAATCATTAGTCCGTTAAAACAATCAAATATTCCAATCATGTATATGTAGGATGTGCAGGAAAAGTAAGTACATGATCTCGGTAGGTCACACCCAGCCATTTATAGGTCTGTCTTGTTTCCGGATACCACAGGACCTCTTAGGAATTATTTTGGAGTCCGAACCTCAATGAGTCAAAGCTCCTTTAGAAGTCTAAGTTAAGCAGGTTATTTAAATGCTACAGCTAAGACAAGTATACAATTAGAGAGAAGAATTACCATAATAGTTTTGTAAAAGAAAATGCAGTAGCAGCCTGAGACATTAACACAGAGACTGTCATTGGCAGGGTAACGCTGATATGTAAGCATGTTCTGTTACTGAAGTGGTGTTGAAATCTAGTGACATGCTTCTTCTCTGTTAGAAGGTGTGACTTTGCACTCTTAGTCTTGGACTGGCAAGACATTCAGCTGCATAGTTTCAGATCTGAGTATTAATTTCCATTTGTTATGTAAAGTTTAATTTCTCAAAGTAAAGCTGCATCCAAAAACACAGAAGTCATGCTTTTGGTAATGGATGTAATACTAATCTCTTATACTGTATGAACACAATGTCTAACTGTTTGAGTAGGAATGTATAAAATGTGATGTTTGAATATTTGGGTTTGGGTCTTTGTGGCCTGCTAGCGCTTCAATATTGTTCAACATTTTTGTGCATTTTATTCGCTTTTTTCACCACTGAATTCATTTCATGATGTATTGATGTTCCAACCTGACAATGTGATTTTTTTATACTCCATAAAATTGTGACTGCTTATCTCTTACCTAATGTTTAGCTAAATTATTATGAAACTATTAAATCCATGGTCTTTCACCAAATCAAAAACTAAACTCTGGAAATAAAAAGAAAGACAGGATCATCAAAAACACAATAAAAATGTGTGGATCTGACTACTTTTCTGATAGATTATTAAACCACTGACAATTATATAGAGAATATAGAAGGGATGCCATCCAGTGATGCATGCTGGGGTATGGAGCTTTATCTTGAGAGGAATATTGCCCCATTATGTATGCTTACTGCCATTGTTGCCTAGTTAGTGTTTTTTGTTTGTTTGTTAGTTTGTTTTGTTGTTGTTTTTTGGTTTGTTTTGTTGTTGTTTTTTGTTTTGTTTTGTTTTCATTTCTTTATTTGTTTTTCTTGGTTTTATCAGATGTTCTTTTTTTCCTTTCTGGATTAGTCTGCTGTTTACATAATTGACAATTCACTAATGAACTGGACTGGTTTTACATCTTTATCATAGCTCTCTGGGGGTAGTACAAACACAACAGTTTAAATAATTATTAATATCTATAACTGGTAGGTATGTTGTTAAATGTTACTGAACAAAACTCAATTAGATTTGTTGAGGCGCAAGAATTTTGAATCAAAGTCAATGTTACAGAATTTATAACCACTGAATTTTCAGTAAGCTTGATTATTGCTAGGGTGGATAAAGTAATTGGGATTTTCTGAAGGGACCCATTCATTCTGCCATAAACCCCTCATTAACATATTACTTGGCCTAAGAATCTTATTTGCTCACACACACGCACAAAAGAAAACATAATTATACTTGGACGTATAAAAGCTGCTTACTGAACTGTGAAAAAGAAATATTAATTTAATTTGTACAAATGACTGAACAGAAATCTAACTAAAGAGTGCATACAGTGTTGTAAACTTAAAATACTGAAAGTGCAACAAACCCATACTCTTGCTTGTTAAAATACGTGTTTCTTACAATCCTGCTGCAGTGGGTCAATGTGCACAACCATCCACATGGAAGAGTGATCATTTCAAGTCACTTTACTATTTTTACAATAGAAACCAAATTTCACCTTACTTCTGGACATTGATGCATAAATATGCAGATTTGTCTCAAACAATATCACTCTTTACTTGTTATGGAATGCAGTGTGACAATTAAAAATAAAGCCTGGTCGATTCGTATCACTGTGGCATTGCTGCTAATGAGTATATTAGTTTCAGACTGTCACTGGGAATAAGAGGTAACATTGATCTCCCGTCATTGTGCTTATTATAGATTTTTTCTTTCCCTTTCTGTATATGTTATTAATGTGCTGCTTTCCACTGAGATCCTAAGAGTTGGTTCACATTTTAATCTAATGACTCCAAGAAAGGAAAATGCACTTTACTTGTACAGTCAATGATGCTCACAACTATTGTTGTGCTGCTTGTTTGCATGCATTTTTAGTTGACTGAAAATTTATATGCAGTGAAACCTTTGAATCTTTTTGTTAGTATACTATATTGTTCTCAGAAAGGTTGCCTATTTTAAACAATAGGATAAAACTGAAACTCCCATGAATAACTCAAGGCAGTTTTATTATATATACTGTTTCAGCAAGATAACAGAGTGCAGCGCCTGAACAGTTTTGCAAAATTGCTAATATTAAAATAGAGTTGGACTCTCTATTCCCAAATGATTAAATGACCTGAAAGATATATGAGTCATAGATTACAATAGACCATGTGCCTGTAGACTTGGTTTGATATCATTACCCTCACTGGTTCCCATAGAACATTATTTAAAGCTTAAATGCTAATGTGTATTTATTTTTAATGTGATGTATGTCTTAAATTATTGATGTAGGCCTACTTCATTGAGATGGCTTCAGTAAATTGTAAAACACTTAAATTCTTTTTTGGGGGGCTTTTGTATGTTAGTTGTATATCAGTAAATCAGTAAATAAATATCAGTACTCCCTAACTCAAAATAATGATCATTTGGATCATATTCAACAACTTATCAAAATAAAAATGATCTTCGCTGATGAAGTTCTCATTTTTCTAAAATGATCTGGTTGTACAGAAACACTCCTGCCCTTCATTGCCTCTCACACACACACTCACACTCACTCTGTTCCTGATGAATAATCGTTTTATGAACATCTCCATTAGCGCAGCTATCCACTTAGCTCAGTCCTTCATTACAGAGTCTATCTGACAGATTGCAGAGGACAGTGAGAGTTTTGGCCTTACCCAGGGGACACACTTGGCCCTTCCAGTAAAAAGAGGCCACTAATGGAAACGGAGGCCCTCGTCTCCACTCCAGTTTTATGCAGGCAATCCAGGCATTTGTGGTAATCATAAAGCAGGGCCAAATGGATGGCAGGGTCAGCTCTAAGCACAGAAAAACACTGAATGATTAAGTCTCTTTGGCAGCTGCAAGTACTGCCACCTCCCTGTACGTTCTGCAACAGAAGGTGTCTGCGTAAAGTCAGTGTGAGAAAACATCTTTCTGACCCCAAAATGGAACACTCCCTACTTAATGTTTATGAACCTCTTTGGACGGTTTATGAAATGTTTATTGGCTCCATGGGTAACAAAAAAGAGCAAACGTTCAATATTGGATCATGTTTTCCCTCTTATTCTACGACACCACCCTTCACCGGAGTCTGATTCAGATTGAGCAGAGGTAGAGCATCAAGGAATGGCAAAAGTTATTGTTAGAGATCCAAGTTTAAATATAGATGTAAACACTCCTCTGTAGAAAGGTTTTACCTCGATTGTGGGATAGCTTGAAGCTGAATTGTAATCTGGCTCACAGTGGCCTGTTAGTAAAAAAGAAAAAAAAAGCAAGTTTGTATCCTCATTTTGCCACAGCGCATAAAGGAGAGGTAAACAGGAGTAATCCCAAAATATGAAAAAATAATTAAATAAAAACATTTCTAGCCATGCACGCATTGTTAGCTACGCACAGTAGACCCAGATTTTCCAGCCTGTTGGCATTTTAAGATTGTCACTTCTGCATGCAAATCAGCCATTACATTAACTCCTGTCAAAGTGATAGTCAAAGAAGCAGGTGGAAATTGTTTCAGTCTGTAAATTGGACAAAAAGATTCCTTCAGGTTGGGATTCGATAAAGGACTGTGGTGATGATTTTGCAAAGCAATGGACATTAAAATGAATTACATTGTGATCCAGTAATGTCATATAATGTAATAGAACAACAGAAGAGGGACAGAGCTGTCTCAGTCTAGACATCAGCACTGACTGGTGGAGGGAAAAGTTCCTTTAGATTGTCCATTCCTCATGGCCTCCTGAACTGTTTAGGTGATGGTGTTTGTGAACACAACAGCCAAGCAGCAGTGGATAGTTGATCAACTTAGTATCAGTACATTCATGAACTGACAAAGCCGATGGAAGATATAGAATAAGGATAAAACCTATTTATGAAAAAGCACTATAAGGTTAGAGACAGGAGTTCTACTCAGGATATTTCAAGGCAATCTCCATCATCAAGTTGTGGACCTCTCGGAGATGAGCAGTTCATGAGAACGTGACTTTATTCTGTCATGCATAACAAACAGACAAGGGTAATAATGGTGTGTTTGGTTAGAGCAGCTTCTTATCTGTTGAATTTGATCATAGTCCATTGGAATTACATTCAGAGACCAATTCAATTACACTGTTAGACAATGTAATCTATATCCAGAGCCTTACAAATTCCTCAGTGCATTAATTCATCTCATACAGTCCACAAGATTAATAGTGGGTTGGAACAAGATCTGCAGAATACATTGTCCCAGTGGCCACCAGCACAGAGAATAATTTGTACAGTTCTTAACACACACTGGTCACTGTTAAGACTCCTAAAATTTCATAGGCCCTACTGTCATGCTTAGCCAGAGAATTAAGTGTATTCCCTGGTAAAAACCCCCTTAGAGTGCTAAGATCTGTTGAAGGGGAAAGAGTGAGGGTTTGATTCAGTGTGTTGGTCAGACATCTGTAAAATAAAGGGAAAACAACAACTGTGCAAAAGTCAGCAGATGATTAAAAATAGCAGTCTGCTATAGTTTTAGCCAATTGTGGTCTTATTACTAAATCATATCTGCGAATAGCACTGAAATGTATGAACATGAACATGTATAAGTCATGTGCTTGCCTCTGTTAAAAAAAGATGACACTATTTTTTTTTTTTTTTAAGTTGAGTTGGGGACGGGTAAACATAGATAGGAAAAATCATGCATTAAATTAAGGCACTGTTTACTTTTTAAAAATTCAGTAGTCTTATAATATTATGGATCAAAAAACCCAGACTGTGCTCATTTACAACTTCAGAATTTTATTAGGCATGTCTACAATGTTTAGAGGATATGATAAATTTACATCCTTTTAATGTTTCGAAAACTCAGAACTTCTCCTACATTAGGCCTTTGTGCAACATTTCTAGTAACCTTTCTGAAGTATTTCAATTTCTCTCTTTTTAAAACCTTCTTTCTCTTCACTGATTGGTCAACTAACTGGTCCAAGAGAGTTGGATGATGCTTGATTTTTGTCAGTGACATGCAAAACAAGCCATGAGGCAGAAATGTATGTCATATGATGATGCAGATAAATAAGGGTAAGAAACAAACAAGCCACGCTAAGAATGTCCTATGAGAACTTACCTTTTTAACACTTGGATTAAACAATCATGATAGAAATGGACTGATTATGGTGCTTAACACATCTGTCTCCAAGTTTAGTGGAGCTTCCTGACCTTCTGGCTTCCTATCAACTGTACAGACACAAAAATTAAACATCCTCTTACATAGATTATGGCAAGAATATGAATAAGAATGATTCACAAAATGTTTACTCATTTTAAAGCTCCCATAACTATATACTGTAAAGATTAATATATTTGGTGGTCTGTGTGGCCATTAAATATGTCACAGCTTCTTCTTCTTTGTTCCTTTCACAGGTCGTTCGTTGGCTATACCACTCAACACTGCCCCCATGGTTTCCGGTGGTTCTGCTCAGAGCTTGGGGACACATCAACATGCTAAAGTCCTTTAAGTCTTGCTAAAAGTGTAGAACACAAGTAAATTGACGTGCTATGTAAAGTTATTGAAAGTTCATGTTGTAATGCTTATAAGCGTCTTTTAAACAAAAGGGAGACCATTAAATTAAATTTAAAATACTTTATTAATCCCAGAGGGAAATTTCAATCTTGTAGTAGGGTTGTTGTTTTTTTTGTTGTTGTTTTTTTACCAAAGACTGTGACCTACTATGCTTTTGAACATATGATCCTCTGGGTCATATCTTGGCTCTGTAGTTTTTAACCCCCTGCCCTTTTTCTTCTTAATGGACTCCCTTGTGATGTAACCTCTTGCAAATACACACAATCTCTCTCTGACTATGAAGGTTAAATTACCTTCTCCACTTGCTCACATTCACTTTGCTTTATCTGCTGATTTTCAGAAATAATCAATTTAGGATTAGAGGACACTACTGAAGCACTGTTGTTGCATCACTTTTCTAGTGAACGCATATTCAACAATATAGCTGTGAAGTGTTTGTGTTTACGTTTACATGATGATTTTTAATTCAGAATTAATTATTCAGTCATTCAATCATTTTCTGTACCGCTTAATTGAATTCATAGTCACCGGGAAGCTGGAGCCTATCCCAATTAGCAGGCGAGAGGCAGGGTACACCCTGGACAGGTCGCAAGTCTATCGCAGGGCCAACATAGAGAGACTAACAAACTCAGCACAGGTCACTGTTCGAACCCCTCCCCAGCCGAGGGACAGGTCGCCAGTCCATCGCAGGGCTCCACATAAATTTGCCTTTACTCAATTCCTCTTTGGATCTGGGGGTTGGGAAGGATTCTGATTGGACAGTCTAGAAGTGACGTACTTACGTCTACCGGAAGAAAACAAACTCCACTTCCTGCTTATTTTCTTTTCGGCTACAACACAAAAAACCACAAAGTAAGAACTATTTTCACCTGATTTTGATTCTAGTTTTGAAGAAGCAGCTGGACACTAGCATTCTACTTCACTTTCACTTAAAAAGACTCGGCTCGAGTCCAACGCTTGCTTCGGGTGGCCAGCACGGAATATGTAAGTCATAGCGACAAGATGAGGGAACAAGCATGCGCTGAACAAACTTTCATTAGCTTACAGCGGAATGAACGCATACATATGTTAGAGGAATTATTCCATTCGGATTTAAAACCAGAATAAACCAGCCACTTACTTCGTAATTAAGTTTAATTCGGAACTGTCATTTTCATTCAGAATTAGGTGTTTACATGGTCATTTTTCATCTGTTTAAAGCAGATTTAATTTTTATTCTGAATTAAAGGGGACTTAAAACTCATGTGAACATGGTCATTGTCCATAACATAGACATGCAGATGACACAACTATTTCGATTTGTTATACTGGCAGGATAGGAAGGCATTATTAGAAAACAGGCAGTAAACAATTTCACCTACCGTAGAGAAACAGAATAAGAAATCTTCCATTTTGTTATTTTATTTATATGCATAGTTTGCTGAGGACCTTTGAGGATTGCTGTCAAGAGTTTGGTTTGAGAAGGTATGTTTTGCATTAAATGGAAAATCGAAGCTCTTCATGGTGTTTCTGCCTAAGAAAACCAGGCAAAAAGTTTCTTTTAAAAAAGTCTGAAAATAATTATTTACAAAGCAAGAAATTTATTCATGTAACTATTTATAGGTTTCTCAGTCATCCACACAGCACTAAGATAAGCAGAAAATGTCCCCTTAAGAAAAAGAACCAGATGAAATGTTTGTGAGGTAGTTCAAAGGCAAAAAACAATTCCACATTCAGGCCATGTTACACAGAGAAGGGGGGGATGCATTCAACTTGGAGGAGAAAAGACAGAAAAAAAGAAAAAAAAAGATCAGCTGTAAAGCCATAAAATACAATTCATCTTGTCGCTGTCCCTGCGAGGAGCGTGTAATCGCAATGACACACTGGTGTAATCCATTTAAAACACTTTGGCTCAGACCTAGGCTGCTTTGACTTCCTCTGCAGGCTTGCACCATCATCTTCATTTCAGATATGTTTCACTGGCTGCCTGCTATTAGCAAAAATGTGTAAGCTGCCTTGTCGTACACCTACTCGGTCTGTCAGGGAAGCACCCTGTCCTGGATACATTACATGACTGGCAAGAGTGTGGAACAAAAAGAAAAACACACGCACAAGAAGATAATAAGTCACTTGTGTGAAGCAGAGGTGAAGTGCAAGCCTATTCTGTTGTCTACAGACATGTAATCTGTCTTGAGGTGCTCTCTCTTCCGGCGCCTCTGCGCTTCTAGTTTCTGAGGAAGGGTAGACCCACCAAACCTGACTAGTCAATGAGCCTAGAGTAATGGTGTCACAGAGCGCTGAATCTCATTGAGAGTTGCTTGAGCAAACATTATCTCACACTGAACCGTTGCAAAAGTGTCTAAAGGGGAGGCATTGGTGAGTTATTACAGAGTGAGTTTTAATCTCTTAGTAGGAAATCGTTTGTTGCTATGCAGAGATAGCAAAGGGCAACCTGGGTTATTCTGGATTTGCTTCTTTTCACAAAATTAGGGCTAATTGATTCAAAAGGACCAAATTAAGCACTTTGTTGGCATTAAACTGTGGATGATTTATACTCATCTATAAACTTTGTCCATGAATGCTTCCTACCACTAGTACTTTTATGTATCACTGGTTTAATTACAATGTTGCTAATTTGCATTCTGACTTGTCTGGATTATTAGTGAAAAATATCCCAGGCCATGAGAAATTAAGGTGGTTACACTACAAAAGTACTACTTATTACCAATCCTTAATGGACCTCATAAAAGACAGTATCACTGGTTAGGATTCAACTAACTATGATTTTCATTAGTAGGTACCCTGAAAACCTGAATCAGCTCATTTATAAGCTCATCATAACTACATTTTTGAACCGTGAGATGACTATATATCTTACAAGCATATGCTAGGTGGGAGCAGATGAAAATGGATTTTATCAACATCTAATTCGCCAATGTTTTCCTAATCATTTTGGTAAATTTCTTATACAAGTCTCCATATGTGCATCTATTTTTCCTAACAAAAAACAAGCCTCTTTTAAATTAATGATATGGAAAACTCAGAAAATCCAAAAATTTGAAGAGAGTGAATCAAACACATGGCACTAGTTAATAAAACATTTCAATGGCTTATAAATTTGGTCGATCAAATAATCATATTAGCTCTGGTTGTGACCTTTTCAGGATTCTCCATGGGATCTAGTTAGACCACCAAAGCACCACTGTAAACCCATTCTGTTAAAATGAACAAAAGTGAATCAAGTGAGCGAAGCTATGCTTGACAAAATGTGAAGACAGGATTATCTTTGAATCAATTAGATCACAGGGTGACTGTGCATTTTCTTATGCCAAAAAGTAAACAAAAAACCCTGTGACTCCACACTGAAGCATATCTTTTTATAACATTTCAGTGGCTTCACTGTTTGATCGTCAGATTTTATGCCAAATCTTCTCAAATACTTGTACTTATCTCCCACACAGTAATGGAAACTCTTTTTTTTCTCCATAAGCATATTGCATTCCTCAAGTCAACAATTCAATCTCACCTTCCTCGCCCACTTCCCTGTCAGCAGCAGATATCTTTATTTTTCTTGCCCCCAGCACTTTCTCCTCACTCACCCTCATTCAAGACCAGCTAGATGGATCAACTCTCCTTCAGTCCATGCTTCCTCTGTACCTTTTCAGACAGGCAGATTGATTTGTCTACAGGATGCCTCTGACCTTTGATATAATCTGATAAAGGACACTGGGCCCTAACCGTATTAGAGAATCACAGGAGAGGATCATTAGGGGTGAGGGTATTTCCCTTTTGCTCGGAGTGTACCTCAAATTTTTTTTTGTTTTGTTTTGTTTGTATTTCTGTTATGGCTGAATTCACTGCCCATCTCATCTCAGCCCCAAGCAGACACCCAAGGGAAAATAAAAGATGTGTTTTCAAATTGCACTTTGCCTAAAGGCTCTTTGGCCCAAATTTAATTTTCACCTTACATTGATTTTCCTCCTACTCCCTACTCAGTGGATCCTAATGTTATCTGTGGTGTATTTCTGTGCTATGCGGGAACAAACAGAGATCTTGCTCTCTATTACTACATGTCAGAATGCACTGCATGCAATATGTCTTCATGTATTATCTTGGGATTGAAATGATTGAGGAACTACCCTTTTTGTGTTCATCTGTGTCTTTGCTCTTCTCCAAAACCAACTTTCAACAGCATTTACTGACTTGACTTGATCCCAAAGTTTTGCTTTAGAGTTGTTTGCAGTTGTTGTTTTTTTCATTCCTGATGTAGCAGATTAAAACAGTGTACATCTGCTGTGAAGTTTACATGGCATGCATGGAGTGTGGCAACTACTTCCTCTAAAAAAATATCTCTGGCTCCAAAGAACTTCATCTTGTCAGTTGCTTGTTGCAGTTACATCGCAACAAGTCTACAGCTGACTTGGTCCCGGTTAAAAACGCACTGCATGACTTTCCGACCTTAAAACTCCATGTTCTGGACTCGACAGTGACATCTATTATGTGCATTTCAGGATCCGTCGCTGCCCAGCAGCATCCGGCGGCTGGGAAACCGCACTTCATAAGTTGTTCTTCCAGGATGCCATGTGATGTTGCAACCGAGTTTTGCTTAACGTATCACATCACGCGCTAGCAAGTGGATGTAAACAAACCAGCTGTTTTAACATGCACCGTGGCTGATTCAGCAAATAAATGAAAGAAGACATCATTGGAGGAAGAGAGGAAAAGAAAAATAGAAAGGGTAATTGCAAAAGATAAGACATAAGTAAAGATAAAACTGTCTTTTGCTGGCTGGAGAGAGCTCACATTACAGGTAGGATGCAAGATGGATGCAGAAATAACCATCAACAGAGGGCGTGTCACTGAGAAAATCTGCAAAAGTTCTGTAGTTCGTCTCTAAAACAAAGAAACTCTTCCACTGTTAATCTCTGTTCAGCTTGTCAGTTTTTTTTATGATTCCAGCAATAGTGCTTCTTTTGCAAGGTCAGATTCTGGAAAATTTTTAGAAATATGCCTGGATAAGATGGCAAAAGTGTTTTGAATTGAATTTAGTCTACTGATAGCACTTTAATAATGAATGACAATTAGTGTCTTCAAAAAGCTGCATTCTAACTGTAATGTGTTTCACATCATCAGATGATCCTCATCATTAAGCTCAAGATGAAAAGATTGTATCATCTGAAAAGACACCACTTCAGCCTCCACTTGTTTTGACATTTTAAGAACTGCTGGGGTGTCAGGGCTGAGTGAATCTCCACAGCAGACCACCTAGAAAAAAAAAAAGTTGACAAGCCCAACAGAAGAAAGGATGGATTCTGACAGATCCCAGCCTTCTTTCATTGGAACATATGAAGAGCAAAACAAAGGAAGGAAGAAGAGGATGAGGGCAGGCGGTGGCTTCAAAGTGGGCCACATTGGTGTGGAGCCAACAAATTGTGTGAAAACACACATCAAGTTGCATGGGTACACATGAGACTTGATATCACAAGCCACAACACATCGCCAGGCTTGTGTATGAACAGAGGGAGGATGTTTGTGTGTGAGGGGAGGATGAAGCAGCAGGGGTAGCATGAGGAGATGCAATCCCCCACCAACCACTGCCTTGGTGAGTCCGTGCTTTTCAGTACCATTTGTTTGTCGTCTTACACTGGCAGAGTTCAGGAAGCCAGGGTCTTACATAAACCCTACCAAGTATGGCTCTGTGCTGGGGAACTGATCCCTCCCAAAACCCTCATTGTTATTCTCTCATGATGCCGAGGGATCTGCCGAGCACCCACAGCCAAACCTACAGCAGGGCTGAGTGGGAGGTGGGGGTGCAATGTTTACTTGTGTGCTCTGTTAGGGGACTGAGCTATATGTACACATAGGATTATAGATAGAACACAACTCTCAAAGCTTGTGCCTTTTGTCCATCATTTTATAATCACTTGATCATCTTTTTTTGTTTTCATCCTTAAATTCTACTGTGTTACGTCCTCGTTCATAAAGAGTTACACAGACAAAAAAGGGCCGGATTCTTGTTCATGTAATTCTTCCAGATGTCCTACATTGCACTCCATGCAATCATTATCATTTAAAGACTCTGTGAGACTGATTTTCTTTGTCAAATCAAATTTCCAGTCCTCTCCTTTCACAAAGTCTAAGATATCCATCAAGAGAAAGTGAGAAAAGGACTTCAAATGGTAAAATTTGATAAACTCTACCATTCTTCCAGGGGATGTTCACATTCTCCTATGTGCAGAGATTATATTCAGTGTAGCCTTACAGCTTCTGAGCCCATCAGGGGTTTGATTTAAATGTCCAAAGTATAGCTTGATCAAAAACTGTCCTCTTTCAGTCTGATCAAAGACAATGAGGCCTCAGGGTCCTGTGAAATTCATGCTGTGCACTCTCAGCCTCTCAGCCGTATTTACAGTACAGAGCTCAGATCCATTCAATAAAATATGCATACCACATCAATTGCCTTATCTCTTTAAATCGCCTCTGCCACTTCTCCAAAATAAATTTGTTCTTCCATATATAGATATTAAATATCTGTTTAGCCACATTTGGAAGTAGATTTAAAAGGATGTCTGTATTACTGGGATAAGGCACACTTTTACTGAGATTATAAGTTTGCTTGCAGAAAGATTCTATTAATAAATGATATGCTGTGGATACAAACCTCACTGATCCTACCACAATGGTTGGACTACTTACCATTCAATATAAAGATTTTTTTCCCCTTTTGTCTGAAGGAACCTTGATATGTTTCCATAAAACCAAATAAAGACTTCATAAAATTAAATTCTGTTTGAGTACAAGTTTTAAAGCTGTTCCCACTATGATTTGGACATTAACTTTTATTTACAGTACTCTCCAACTCACTGCTATGTGACTACCATATTTTGGAATACTAGCTCTGTGACTATGTTTGCAGTTAAAACTAAAAGTTTTAATCTAAACTCCTTTCCATCTTCCTTATCACTGACCTGGAAGAATGGTAAGATGCCTCACATCAGTTCAGTGCTAAAAGACTAAAATTACACTCATACCTGGGATAAACAAAGAAAATGAAAGTTATCTTGAGGTCAGTGGCAACTGAACTGACAAAGAATACAACAAACTGCCACTTGAGTTCACGTTCCTCCTCTGTTACTTTGTTTTTTTTTTCCCAATGCTTTGATTCTCTCTACCCTTTCCAATCGTGGAAGTCCCTTGGATAGCAACCGAGTAAGTCTAATTGATTTCTCTTGTTCATGTCGGTTAGAGGCAGCAGCATCGAACTGTGCAGAGTACCCTGGCTCCAGCTTGCCTGCATTATTCCTCTCTGTTTTCTTCTTTGCCTCTATATCCCAATAGACCCTAATGTCAATGTACAACATACCAGTGCCTCCTGAAATCTCACAAGGTACCAGACAGCAAAAGAATGCTATAGCATTTGCATGGATGGAGATAAAATACCAAACCGTGGTGCTTACAAAAATGTCAAGTTGTAAGATGACACTTACATTTGTCCTGTTGACACCACGTGTTATTAACTAGTATTTATCACTGATATAGGATTATCAGATATGTATTGTACTGTATTAGACGTGCTATTTTAGCATGTGAGATGTGCTCAAATGAAGTAGCGTAACGAATGCCTTTACATTTTAATTCAGGCTAACAAGTCTGTGGTAAACACTGCAGCCTCTTTGCTGATAATGAATATTCACATTTAATATTGTTTTTAAATGTAAAGCTGTACCTTGCATTGTTGTCGCAATTAATGGAGTTATTGTACTGATGTTCATTATATTGTATATCTTCATTAATTCTGACTATGGTTCTGACTCATTCATAACTAGACTGCTGTCCTGTATTGTTTTTTATGTGTTTTTTTTTGGGCTTTTTTTTTTTTTTTGAGGTAGGGGAATCAGTTTGCATCAGTTCTATCAATTCCTGTTGGCAGGGCAGTAAGATGCACTATTTAGCTTCTTCTTCTATTTCAATTGCATAGTCAAAGTGCAGCTTTCCTTAAGACAACACAACCATAGGTTTATCAGGTGAAGTTAACATCAAACCTTACTTTTACATGAATATCCAATCATATATCTAGAACACATATCATCAAATGGCGGACCTCGGTCCGGATCCGGACCCAGTGATAGTTCTGTCCGGACCGGTAATCAATACGAGATAAATACTCCAAAATACACAAGACTGTATTAGATCCGTGAGTAAACCGGTCATTGCGACAATTGCGTGCGGTTTACACCGTATAGTTTGAAAAGCCAATCAAATCTATTGATTTGGTTTAAACCGGTCATTGCGACAATTGCGTGCGGTTTACGCCGTATAGTTTGAAAAGCCAATCAAATCTATTGATTTGGTTACTGCGTACACGAACTAGAGAAGAGTAGACATGGCGTGCTCAAAGGTGAGAAAAGTTGATGCAGAAAATAGAATTTTTAAAAGCGA
>JBBBVU010000005.1:8804815-8820591 GCA_037177055.1 Atherinosoma microstoma
GATAGATAGATAGATAGATAGATAGATAGATAGATAGATAGATAGATAGATAGATAGATAGATAGATAGATAGATCCACAAATCCCCTCCCAAGTGAAATCACAAAAGCAATGCCAAAGCAAGCCATAAATCAAGAAATGAGACTGCATTCCTGATAACAGATAACAAAACTACCTAAGTGTGCCCTCGTGTCATAGCTTCCTGTACTGTGTGCTCCACCATTTAATTCCTTTTGAAATGCAACAGAAGCCTATCTCTTGTGTGCCTCATGACTGGCAGACCATAATGCTATTACCTCTCCCCGATGGTCATGCTCACTTAGCCCTCTGTCACTCTACACTGGTCAGGGAAGACACATCTGTCTGGCTGTGTGAGCTGTCCTTGCCCTCATTTGCAATTGCTTCTCAGCTTGGCTCGCTACAAAATACTGAGACACAAACTTTTCAGTTCATTATCTTGCCTTTTAGAGGCTTTCCACAATCCCCCCCCCCTCTCAAAACCCAGTGTATGACTGCAAATCACGGGTAATTGGCTATATATGAATCACTTGTCAGTTGTAGTCTGACAAATACTCTTGGATATAGAGAAGGGGTTGTATAAATTATAGAACATCCAAATATAGCAGGCAGTGATGGAGGAAGAAAAACATGGGCATGTGCTGACACCCTACTTGGCATGATCTGGCTGTCAATCACCAGTCAAATCTGGCATCAAAGCCCGTCAGATAAGAGCAGAAAAATAGGTAAACTGAGTGAGTCACAGCCCACCCACTGGCTACACCGCCTGAGTCAGGACCCCTTTAGCACGCGCGCGCGCACTCATGTTTGCGCGCACGCATACCGAAAGCCAAAACCATTCAAACAATTATCAGTTACGACAGCCCTGTGCATTTCACCAAACTTTCCCAGCACGTCCCGCTGCAAGAAGCATACAACCCCCAAAATGTAGCCCCTACATGTTTGAGCATCCTGTTTGGATTCAAGAGAGAAGCGAGCTATCGTCCGGGGCAAAGACGGCTCAGCTTTATGAGCACAGTGAGTGTTATGGATAGGTAAAAAAAATTCTGCAAATCTCTCGCCACCATCTGGAGTGTAACGGAGCAGTAGAACGTGCGCTACATTAGCTTATCTGTAGCACCTGCGAAGAAATGCAATGGGTCTGAATGCACCTTGGACACCTACTCACATCGCAGCACGACACAGAACTTGGAGCAGACATAAAAAATCCCCACAACAAAGTGAATAATTTAAAGTGTCACTTACTATATACCCCGGCGGTAGAATGTAAAGCCCCGGTGGCTGTAATTAGAGTAGAAGAGTGCACAAATCAGCGATGTTTGTTTTCATAGAAGATAAAGTCAGCATGCAACAGCTGCACGCATTCTGAACTATTTCGATTATTTATTGCAAAATGTTGCTCTTACCGGAGCAGTCCGGATAAATTCCTTAGGAAATTCCAGAGGAGTCTCTTCTATCTTCTCCCAAAGTCAGAAAACAGCAATGCTTTTCTTATTCCAAAAACAGGCCCTGGTTAAACTGTAAGAGAGAAGACACCAAAAGAGCCACAATAAAATCCGTTAGAAACGCGAGTCCAACCCCCTCCCACCCACCCCCCTGGAAAAAAAAAAAAAAAAACATCACCCAAAAAGTGTTGACATAATATCTGTGAAGCAAACAAAGAAAAAATGTAACTCGTGATAAACAGGCGGAATGGACAGATGGTACCTGCTCTCTTTATCACTGTCGGCAAAGACAATGAGAGCGGCAAAAAAGACAGGCAGAAAACTGAAAGAGCTGAGCTTTTTTTTTTTTTCTCCTAAGGAAACGCAGCCCCAGCGTGCTGTCACATTCTAGCAGCACACTCTAAAACATGCGCGCGCGCACGATGCTCGCGGAGATGGCTGGAGAGAAAGGAGGGGAAAGAGGAGACTGGAGCCGCGGGATGCTGCGCTCAAAGCTGCGTTGCTCAGTCTAACCGCTTGATGGCCAGCTCGAGAGGAGCAGCTGACACTGAGTTACTTAGAACCACACCTAACTTAACAGCCACGTTGTCTTTTAAGGTTCTGAAGCCTGCATCCGCAGTAGACAGGCTTATTTCTAAACAAGTTTTACATCAGTCTATGTGGATTAACAGCTCCAAATTACAGCTCCCTAACTTGAGGCCATTTTCTATGTTGCTTATCACACATGCCAACATTTTGCTGTTTAATTTGAGGGATTCCATACTTTTTAACTTTCATCACAGAGCAAGTAAGACCAATAGGCCTACAGCTTTTAATCCATATGGCTCTTTTGCGTCCTCAAGCGATGTCAGAACTTTTACCTCTTTTTCCATCGTTAACCAGCTTAAATGGCCTAGTTTTACAATATCAAAAGACCTGTTCATATAGGCATATTAACGGTGAAATGGGCAACACAAAAAGGCAATCTTTAACCCTTTATCGGTACTGGCTGAAATACTTGGATATTTAAAATTTCAATCGTAGAGAAGAGTGTTGTTGTGATATTGGAGGATATTAGGCTACAAGACTTTAAAACCTGGTTACTTGTTTCTAAAATAACAACAGTTCTGTAGTAACTAGTCACTATAACAGTTTATTTTAATTATAAAATAAACTGGGAGGTATGGCCAGATCTTTGCTGATTGATGGGGAGAAGTTTGTGTTGTTCTTCAAGCATGCAGAGGCATTTTGTTTGATCAATGAAGTGATCAAATAGGGTTCTTTGCCTGATAAAGGCTTAACTACTATTTTAAAACAAATAATTAACATCATCAAATGTGATGTGATAGGTTACAGTAATAATGGTAAATAGTCAAATTGATCAGATATTCATGAATTCCCCCTTTTAAACGTAAACTGTGTTTGGCCTATTCTAAAAGGCAATCATCATTTGGCCTATAGCTTCTACTAATTAGCTTAAAGAATAACATATATAGTTTGTTCAGTTTTGTTTAGTAACTGGTTCTGATGTTCCTCTCCCAACAGTGAACGCAAAAGCAATTTAAACTTTCCAACATAGACTTACTGAAGAAATATATCTTGACACAGACATTGAGGGACTCAAATTTTTTTCCAAAAGTAGTCTGCCTCATCCCTTATTGTAGACAGCTTTGATGTTGCATTTCCAGTTCAGTCTGTTATCCAGGTGAGAAGCTAGGTTTTTAAAAATTGTAATTATCTGTAGAAAAACACCCAATTAAAACTAGGTGTTCACCCAAGTCTAGTTGAAAGCATTGTGAGGTTTTAATAAAATTGCAGTTGTATAAAAACAGCCATCAAATGACTACAAGATACATCTCAGAACAGGAGAATGTCAGCTGCTGTGCAGTGGCTGCTGCTCTACTTTCCATGTCCTGTCTCTGTTGTGCCAGTGGCACAGTGGCTGCATGAGCAAGAGCCACCTTCTTTTCACTCACTAGAATCCACAACTTGCATGCAGCAGACAGGTAGATTCTGCCCCCTGGAGCAACATTAGCAACTCTGTTCTTTATAAAGTAGCTAAGGTCTGCCTTAAAGTAAGTAGATTTGTCACTTAAAGAAAAAAAAGTTGCTGAGGTGGTCTGAAAAGTAGCTAAATCTGGCAGCAAAACTGCTAAATTGGCAACAATGATAACACTGGAGAGAGTAGGGTAAGAAGAAGTAGCAAGTTAGCCCAGAAAATGGAGAAAATCCTGCTTTTTATTATTTATTATATTTCTCTTGAGCTTTTTCTGCATTGTAAGCTCTGAATTCATTTAAATGTGATGCCATGTAGTTGTTTCAGCTACGTGTTGATTTCAAAAGTTGCTTCAGTCTCACAGCCCTTTTATACAGATATAGTCATGATTTCATGATATATTTGAAAAATATGACTTGAGACAAATGTAATATTCTGCAGTGTATTGCACATTCCACATGACATTCTCTAAACCACACAGATTTTTTACAAGAGTGGTATAAACACACACACACATACATACAGTTTATATATATATACATATATATATATACTGTATGTATATATACATATATGCATATATATATGTATATATATATATGCCACAAAACTGGGTCAGAAGTGGGAAAGATCCACTGTCCTCTTTGAATTAGTTTATACATTTTTGCAGGAGGAGAGTGTTTTTTAATGACTTTGGTTTTGATATAAAAAAAAGATAGCATTTCCTAAAATCAGAATGAGCAAATGTTTAGAGGAAAGATATAAGATAAATAAAATATAAGCTAAGTTTTTTAGTGAAGCTGCTAAATAAAAGTAGTGCAATGTTTTATAAGAATATTTTCTTCTTCCTTACTCAATATGCACATTTCAAATTTTCCCATTTTTACAGCACAATACACACTTACTTATTGTTGTGCAGAAAGGCATGTTGTGCTCACCTTTTCCTTTATGAACCTTTTTTCCCAGTAATACGGATCTTAAACTGTTGAATTGGCATGAGATAGTGTTTTAAAAAATCTGACTAATTAGCCTACAGGCTAGTTCACTCGTACTCCCGCTGAGAAGTCTGATCTAAGAAGGAATCAGCTGTCTCAGTAAGTGCACTCAAGTTTGTGAGCATATATCAAAGGTGGCCCTCCATCCATCCATCAGTTATAACTACATTATGTTGGATGGTTGCATGGCATCTGGAGCCAATCACAGCTATTAAGAAGTGAGGAACAGGCTAATACAGAGAAAAGCATCCACACTCACTGTAATGACAATATATAATCAGTTACCAAACACTCATGTCTTTGAACTGTGGGAGAAAGTTGGAGCACCTTCATAAAACCTTTGCAGGCAAAATGAGGACATGGAAAATTAACACAAATAAGTTTCAAAGGCAGAACATTGTGTGAACCAAAACACCCTCCCAGTTGTCTACTGTAATTCCCAGAATGCTTACTCAAACTCTGTAGCCATTGACATCAAGCATTCAATTCTATTTTAGGAATTTTTTTTTCTTTTTTTCTTTTGACAGTTTAGCATAAGACCGGGTTCAGCATAGAGCATAATATGTCAAAAACCTATTCACAAATTGCATTCAGATAACAAGCAGCAAATAAGTGAAATCCAGTATGGTTAATGTCCAGTTTGAAATAACAGGGTTGGGGGAGGAGTGTAAAGCTGGTTGTCTTGGAGCTGCATGATGATATAAGTGGATATAGGCTCAGGATAGATGCTGCAGAGATTTTACTGTGTCCAAGTTGCAAATGGCCTGTACCAATACTGATCTGCCGGTCTGGTGACAAGAATGATTTCAAAGGGTTTGGGAACAGCAGCACCTTTGCCAGCAATTTATTGATTGCAGATAATTTACAGCCAGCTCTTTCTTCAACTCAACACACTTATCATTTGTCAGGCAGTGGACAAGTTACATAAGTAGTTCTTAAAATTGAACATTAGATAAGTTACTGTGGAGTGCCAAATTCCAGCACTCATACTCCTGAAAAATGACCGTGCAATTTCTACCTCTAATGAAGGAATTTTAGAAAGCTGTTCAGGGTTACTGTTAAGTCTATATCCAAGATAGATATCAAGCTAACTATTTTCCAGGCTGTTGCTTGCTATACTGAAGTGTTCAGTTGAAACAAACAAACAAACAAAAAACGGCATTTAAAGATTCAATAAATCTTTGATCATTTAAGACCAAATTCTTTAGTGTTCTTCATAAACTCACTTCCTCAGACTAACAGGGTACATGGTCAAGTTACTGACTAACAACTTTGCTAACTGACCAAAAAACAGAGGGACAAGAGTTCCTAGTTTTCTGACAAATACCTACAACATTGCAAAAACATATATCATATCACAGAGTTAACCCTTTGAAAACTTTCAAATTTCTGACAAACCGCTTTTATTTTGTTCATTTTTGTTTTAATGATTTAATTCATTACTCTACTTTTATTTATTTTCTTTTATCCATGTATTTATTTTTATATTATTTACTTATTATTTATTATTCGTTATCAATTCCTTTAATATTTAATTGTAATTTATTTTAATCTGGTGATGGAGATGCTAAATCTAAAGGGTTAATGATAACAATAACATGACAAATGACCAAACACGTAAAATAGTGAACTGTTGCATCAACCGCCTCTACATTTTGCACATGAAGACCAGATATAATGATCTTTTTGGCTCCATACAGTGGTCCCTATCAATTTATATTTCTCCACAGATGGGGAACCTCACGGATGTTCACGCAGATGTTGCCTGATTACAGCCAAGCTTTTTGACATACAGTTTTTCTGTTTCATGGCCATTTCTCTTCCTTGATGTTGCATTCATGTTGTTCATTTCATCATGTTAGCTGGTAGATTTGCTGTCACACTGCCTCATTTCACCCATCACATCTTCCTCATATGCTGTTCACATAAGCACACCCTCCTTTGGTAACTGGATTGAATAGTGTTGCATGGTTCCATTTATTCACACCTTTATTGTTATTGATATTCTTTCACTTTACTGAGCCAGAGGTGCATTCAAACACTGCTAAAACACTGGCTTTTTCTTGGCAAAGCAAATAAGTCTTAATCAGTTTAATTTAAATCTATAAATCTCAAGCGTAGAATAAGTTACACTTTTTTGTCCTGCAAACTGTTTCACCTCAGCTCTGCACTGAAATACAGTTTGGGTTATTAAAGTGAGGCTTGTGAAAATCACTTTCCACTTATCAGACAATCAGCTAGCTTAAGGAGGTTAATGTAACCTTTGTATCTGTCGGTGAAGTTTGTGCTCTCCGTGCAGGAGAGCCGCACCACAAAAGTGCTCTTGACCTTTTGTGGATGTGTTGTGACTCGTGAACATTTCATTACCTGAGTCTCCCAAGAGCTTCACCATCACCTGCTGATTGGCTGGTGTATGACTTCCATTTGTTACAAGCTCCAGAATCTTTCTTTTCTTTTTTTGAAAATAATGTAGTTTACATGCTGTAAGAATCATACAGTCCATAGTTCATATTGTCTTTTATTACTTATCTTATTAAATACATGTATAACATATACTGCAGGTATATTGTAGACTGAAAAAAGTAACTTCAGTTATTTATTGCTATTTAACTATATATTGCTGCATATATTGCTATATAAAACCCAACCTATTTTACTCCACCAGTTTCTTCAAATTACATTTATAAGGCTTTCACATTTTGAAATGGTTCCATACATCATTATAAGCATTATATTACTCTCTGTGTATTTTTTTGACTGCATGTTTAACCACAAAGTGAGACAGGAGGATAAACGTATGGGATTCCTTTTTTGAAGCACTATTTTCACTTGGTATAAGCTAGGCAAAAGTATGAAGCTGGGATTCTGCCAAGTATGCAATATAAATAAAAGTTGAGTGGGTGAAGCTGTGCTTGGTGCTTTGTATCTGATATTCACTTTGGTTCGCAGAAGCAAGGTGATATTCATGAGTCACTGCATTATTCTGGGAGACCGGAATTATTTGGAACGTTCTCTTGCTAATACTCATTTCAAGAGGCACAATTCTGTGCCTCCATGGCACTTTAGTGCCTCTTGTGATCGCTGCTGGATTATAGAACAAAAACAGATTAGCATATTTTTATTTTACCATGAATTAATTTGTCCATTTTCTGTATTCCACATTCCAGTATCAAGTCTTCTTAAATTTATTCATAACACTTTTGAATATTTGTTGATGTAAAATACACCAAGATTAGATGAAGTGGTGAGTGTACAGTCAAATAAATGGAGACACAGAGGGAGGAAAGGAGAGAACAGGGAAGCGTACTACCCCTGCCATGCTATCATTAGCTCTCTAGATTAGAGAGCTAACCTCATGCTGGCCCTGCCTAAAGGAAGAAAGACGAGGGAAACTGAAAGATCAGTTGGCAATGTGCCACGCAAAAGCAACAGTAGAAATTTCCTTCGTGTTCTTCTGTTTTCACAAACAACATGTTCATTTTACACAAAGAAAATTCCACATTGACAGCTGAGTTTGTGGGCAAACACCAACATTAACTTGCCTGTCACAAACAGTTATAGTAGATTGAAGTGCCCCTGTCCTCAGAGATCACGTCTCCTGAGACTCCAGCAGAAAGACATGGAACACAGTCAGATAATCATTCAAAAGCTCAAAGCCCATGGCTTGAACAGCCAAGTTATGTTGGCATAACAGGAGCTGCTCATCCTCCAAGGCATCCATACTCTAGTCAGATCTCAGACAGAAAATCAGTAAAATCAGTAGTCTTTAATTCATACACAGTTGTCTTAGAGCTGATATCACATGCATTCATGTTGTTGAGGATTTTAAAGATTGCGTCTGCTGAAAATGAAGGTTTTCTTTTAACCCTGTTAATGGGCTTATTTTAATAAGTACAATTACATTTCTCGAGTTTAACAAGCTGTCAAAACCATGGCCATGGATTTTCCACCCAGCAACAAGAGTGCATTGGTGACAACTTTGAAATCACAGCCTCAAAAATCCTGCATAAGGCCTAAGAAATCAATCACCATGAGGGGTAGGGGTTTAACAGCTGTGGATAGGGAACAATTATCTAATATTGCCCTTTAGCAACACATTATCAGCTGTTTTTTAACAAAAACAGGCCCCAGGCTTTTATTCTTGTTTGTAATTGTTTAATTTCAGTGCAGTCAAAGATGTAAATATACATTTTTAAGCCATTTTGAGACATTTATTTTCTTTACCGTTTAGTCCAATTCAGGGTTGCGGGGAGCTGGAGCCTATCCCAGTAATTAGCAGGCGAGAAGCAGGATACAACCTGGACAGGTCGCCAGTCCATCGCAGGGCCAACACAGAGAGACAAACAACCATTTACACACACACTCACTCCTAGGGAGAATTTAGAGTGACCAATTAACCTAACATGCATGTCTTTGGACTGTGGGAGGAAACCGGAGTACCTGGAGAGAACCCACGCATGAAAACCTTCATTTTCAAAAGATGCAATCTCATGAACCAACCAGATCTATCAGGTTATCAGGGTCAAGTCTACTTGTCAGAACTAAACACGGAGAGGCAGCGTTCAGTTTTTATGCTCCTCACATATGGATAAACTCCCAGAAAACTGCAGGTCTGCTGAAACTCTCAGCAGTTTTTGATCAGGGTTAGAAAATTTTGTTTATTTCTATTTTATAAATAAAACTTTTATTTCCTGCATTTTATCCTATATTGAGTTTTTTTGTTAGATGGCCCAAGGACACACTGGGTTGTGTCCTTGGGCAGTTGACTGGGGCGGGAGCAGGAATTAAACTGCCAAACCTTCAGTCATTCGATAACTTTCCCTACCACCTGAGCCAGTGCCGTCCTAGAGTTGCATGTAAAACACCTTGAATTGTTTTGAACATGAACCGTGCTAACCACCATAGCCATACTGCAGCCTTTAAGACAAATTGATTATTTTCATGTAATATTGATTTCAAGATCAAACCTGGGGGTATAGGGCGTTTTCTGTCATCGGCCCCACCATTTGGAACTCTCTCCACCAATATATCCGAGACACCACAGACCCTCCCACTTTCTAATCCAAACTAAAAATTGTTTTACCTGCTTGCTTGTATTTTTGCTTTGTTTTTAACTTGTTCTTTTATCTTGTAAAGCGTCTTTGAGTTTCTGAAAAGCGCCAAATAAAAGGTTATTTATTCATCCTTTTATGGCAGCCTCCATTGGAATTTCAGAAGTCTATGATTGAGCTGAAGCTTTGCTTTTATGGATGTAAATGACTAATAGCTCAGTCAAAATATATAGAAGCTTAGCATGATCCATTACATACGCTGCCATCAACTCTTTGTTAAGCCTAGGAGGCGCTTGGTCTAATAGAAGTCCTGCATGAAAGGATCCTAAAGGAATGAGTCAGAACCGTGATTGATTCTAATTGGACTGGTTTGGTAGAGCCAGTCATCATGAAAGTCCTAATGGAACCACGACAGATGTTTTTTTTTCTTTTGCAGGAGACTGCAATGCAATGAAGGTGTCTATAGCCAAAATCCGTTAAGATTATTCTGAATATCTTGACATTCAAAAGACATTTTTAGGGAAATGAAGGTAAATAAAACAAAGATTCCCTGGAGGATCCAACTGCAAACATTTAAGCAAAATGAACAGCCGTGACATGTAGAAGCTCTCAGTCATTAAAGGAGAATATTATGCGCTTGGAGTTGATTAGGGATGGACCAAAAAAATGTGTTTTCTCAATCATCTGTGGATTCAAAAGTCACTGTTGACTAAACATTGTCAACATTGGCTTAATGAGACAGGATTACACATTTTCCTGGCCAAAAGTGCTTTTATGTTGTGTAATATGAGCCACATACATAGCATTATTTAAGGAATTCCCAAACTTATTTACATAATTGTATTGCTTTATTGTGTAGCTAATATAATTTCAGTATTTGTATTTCAATACAGATCATCCTGCAAGGCAGTTAATTTGTGACACGGTTGTGAAAGAAGCACCTTGATAATTCAAAGGTATTAGTTTGTAGCCAAAGAGAACATCCTGAACTGGCAACTACAGATTGGTTCCAAGTGTTACAACTGTTTACAGAAATTAATGTGAAATTGTTGTAGTGACAAAGACGACCTCACCAGAGGTTGTCAGATAGAAACTGCTGGGCAACAATTAACATTTTAAATTGTGATTAATCTCATGATTTCTTTTAGATTAATCATATTGTTATGCACTCTTTTATTTTAAGTACTGCTTTATGAACAAAAGACAGTTTAGGTTTTCAAAAAGTTGCTTTTTAACAGCAACATTCCCTTTACACAGTAGCAGTTCAGATATGTTTTTGTAAAGCTAAACTTTAACATAAATGTAATAAACTCAAATATAAGACAAATAGGGATGAAAATTTCAGGATTTATTTGTGAAAAAAATAACAAGTCAGCAGTATGAATTTAAAAGCTGTGTGAACTTACCTTCCTTTTAAACACATATGGAACAATATCTGAATTTTACAGACATCCGGTGTGTAAAACAAGTAGGAAAAGAATCTAAGCTCTTTTATATATAAGCTTGTGTAGATATTCAGTTAATCTGTAATTCAACATTTTCATTGCTGTTGTAACATAAAATCAGTAATAACATAGGCAGCAGTCTTGACTATCAGATCCAGCCTCCTCCATTAGATACTTACAATGTGCTGGGAAATATGTACCAAACATCCTGCTGAAATAATTTTGTTTTAAAAAGTCATACTGGTTGGCATGAAAAAAGAAAAGGTACACATCTAATCTTTCTCAGCATAATGCCGAGTTTTTGGTTTATTAACTATGTTACCATTAGACAAAGTTTTCCATGGAGCATTTAATCTTTAACATCAAAAGCCTATGGAATATTAAAAGCTTTACTCTTCCAAAGACAATGTCGATTCAAATCAATTTATTCAATGACAGAACCCGTACTTAAAATAGATGATTACTTTTTCAGATAGCAGTGGCTTAGGTTATTCTTTTAGCCCGGTTCTGGTTATTCTGGATCAGCAATTCCATCCCTGCAATAGCACCAAACATGTCAGTGTAAACTTTGAGGACCAACCAGAATGTACTGGTTCAAAGCCCCCTTAAGCCTCCATTTTAAAGACCTACATATTTGCTCCCACTGAGAGAAAAAGATGAAATTTACCCTCAAAAAGACAAGGACTGATCATTGAGATCATTGAGTCCACACTTTCCGTTAAGGTTGGTCAAGCTTCTCAAACATGAGGGGGCCTGTTTATTTTGATATTGATGGAAGCCACAATTGCCACACTGCCCTGCTTCTGATGTTTTCCTTCCTACACCATTTGGTCTAAAGGCTCTTGAAATGAACTTGTTGACTTACAGGGATAAGCCTGGCCACTGATGGAGAAAGCATGGCTATAAGAATGGTTTACCCAGTATGTGTGACATCCAGATGGCAGTCTCAGCCATGCAAATGGTGTGACTCTCCACCCTCCCATCAGATGAAACTCCCAGCAAGAGGCAGCTACATTATTATTAGAGCAGTAATTAACAGAGTGTTTTTGGTATGTTTGGCTGTCACTTTTATGTGCAATTATGCATGAAAATCAAATTAATGTTGATGTTTTATGGTAGTTGGCAGGGCATCATACACTTATCTATAATCCAGATGACAGTCAAAATGAAAAGGCTAGTGTATTTACTGAACAGTGTTCTAATGCTGTATTTGGACTGACATTAGTACTACATCAAAATAACTTGACCTAATCAATTATTCAAAATGATTTGAGCAATATGTGATGAGGCAAAAAGAAGGTCAACTCTTGCAGCACTGCAAATGCTGCATCATACACACTATAGCAGTGTTATTCAGACACTTAAAAACCCGATGGATACACAATCACACATTTATGTAAACTGAGGCCATGTTTACATGACAACGCTGCGAGAGCAAGATGCAACACTTGTGTTGCAATTCAGCCTGTCCTTTACACAGCGACGGAGAGTCGGGGGGCGGGCTCCAGGGTGGAATTTTCTTGCTGCACAGGGTGGAGCGGAGATGTGTAAAGCCAAGGTGGAAGCTCTTCACTACGACAAAGTCACTGCCCACTGCCCAACTCATACAGGAACAGCGCACTCTGCAAGCCATGTGAACAAAGCAACAACAACAATGGTGGATCCCTGTGTTCTTCTTGTGCTGCTACATCTTTTCAAATTATTTGGTCTCTTAAAACAAAACGTACTCATCATTCAGCATGTATATCGCCAGCAAAGATTTTGTCTTCCAGTTAAATGAGGATGTAGTAGGAACTAGTGTAAACATGGAGTGTATCGTTGCAAGTTTTCAGTCCCATCTAAAGGCCTGGCATGCGTACTGCATCGTACTCACTCAATTTGCAGAGTTGTGTCAACTGCGATCGGATTAATTCCGCCTTTGTATAAATGCTTTTTTTTCGATCCGCAAAGGGAAAATAAAAGCAAACTTGGTAGCAGCATTGTTGTGTAAACGAGGCCTAAGTGCTACTGTTGTTGACCTGAGAATTACTTTGACATGGTAAGAAGCTTGGACCAATACTCCCATTTTAATCTTGACACCTGTACTAAAAGGTAAAAACCAACAAAGCACTGATTTTTGTTGTGACTGTTTGCTTACTGTTCTGTACTTTCTTGTAATGAATGCATTGTACCTCAAGACGAGTGGCTTTCCCAACTGAACCCGGTCCGAGAGCTGCACCTGTGCAATCAGATGTTGGATTACATAATACTGGTGCAGTGCCAGCTGTTGTAGGCATGCTAGAATTAGCAACGGCAGATGTCTCGGCCACAGATGATGTCTTTGATATGTGACAATGTTCTGGAGTCTTCGTAAACTCTTTTTATGCAACATTTTATTTTGGAGCTTTATTTAGGTGAGATGATTTCTGAGGTCACCCTGATATAATCTGTTAGGTCTCAGAAAAAGCCTTTAAGCTAAATACTCTCTGGGTCCCCAGAAATATAGCTACATGAAAAGTGTAAAGTAGGTTGGATTAATAGTTGGTAAGAAAAAGCAAGAACAAACACATAAAAAGACAGAGATTATTTATTAATGAGGTTATTGTTGTTTTTGTTCTTTTTAAAGACTTTAATTCCATTATTTGTTTGTCTCTAGTTTCAATTCAGGTAATAATAGAAGGCGGTTAGACTGGAAGAGGAGATAAAAAGGAGGTGAACATAAAAGGGTGTTAACTGGTTTGTTCAGACATCAAACAGAGTAAAGAAAAATGAGGTATGACATCAACAATAGTCCTCAACTAAAGCCAATACAACTCATTAAATTTTTTTAAGAAAGGGATTCAGAGCAGCACCAAAGTTTAATGGGTTCTTCCTTGGCCCATGCTCCCCCTCTCCAAAAGGTTTCATGAAAATCCATCAGGAAGTTTTTCCTTATCTTTCTGACACAGTCATGCAAGCAACTGGCAGTGAAAGGCACATCGCCTTGTCAGAAGAAATATGCAGCAACTTAGCTACATAGAAGTAGTGCCTGAAAGACATTGCATCATGATTATTCTCCATCCATTATCTCTCGATTTAATCTAAAAAATAAATAATGACTAACAATTACTGCTCAGAAGTCAAAATCCCTTCTGCTCTGTGTGTTTTGTGAATACAAAATGAGCACCTGTGAAGCAGCTGCATTGGGAATCCTTCTTTACTTAAATACATAATTATCAGACTTCCAGTTGCTCGTCATCTGTGGGTATGCAAATGCAGTTATTGGCTGCATCATTAGGATTTTTTTTTCTGTCATACCAGTTTTATTGAAAGAAGGTTGCAGTTTTGTTTCCTTCCACTCAGCTTTGTACTCAAACTGTCTGAGAGTGATAAGAACATCTGCATATTAATTCTTTTTCAAACCTGTTTATGTTACTGGGAACACCAGTTATCAGACAGCTCACCTGTTGAGATAAATTCCAAAATGCTTATGCAACCATTCACATTTTTAAGTTATTTCAGTCTTTGCAGCATTAAAACCTGAGATGGTGTTTTAAATAGCTAAAGCTTATTCATTTTCAAAAGGAGTGCATTTAAGAGGAGAACTCAATCACTGATCAATAATTAACAATCACTGCAAATGCACAATCACCATATAGTAATGCTATTTGAGTTAAAAGCACAAGGCAAGTACCTTAAAAATAAATCAGAGTGAAAGCATCACTGGGTAAGTTCAAAAACCTAATCAAAACCTTTAAAAGTCACAAAACAGATTAACCGGAATGAGGTTGAATTAGTCATCTATGGTAAAAAAACAAACCCAAAGTATTTGAGCAATATTGATGCAGAATTGGACATAAAACTTGTGATATTCAGCACAAATATATAATATGTGGGCACAGCAAGTGATTGCATGGTTTTTGGGCTTTGATAATTGCCTGAATTATTATCTTAATTATGTGAGCTGTGGTGTTGAAAGAGCTGGCAACACAAGTCATAATTAAGTGCTTTATGGAATGTTTTGTTCCTGATTCAGAATAAATGGATCTCCAAGATATATTTTGAACAAGCCTGTTAAAAACCCATTGATTTGAATTGGGTTTGTTGAAGTAAGAAATAATTTAAAAACTGCAGGACAGCTGCCTTCGAGGACCAGAGTTTGATGTCCATGGTCTACTATGCTATTTAGTCATCCAGCCATCTTAAAGCACAGAACCAAAATATGCTGGCTAATGATTTTCACCAAGAACAAGAACTTCCCCACTGACATTATAGACATTATGGATTTCAAAGACAAGAGGCTTAACTGTGTGGTCCTGCACTATAGGGCATTTAAAGGTGTTATTTACTGTATTAGTAGTGTATTGCAGTACCTGGATATCAGATGTTTGGAGACATGACCACATGTGATGAATCACAGGGAGCTATGAATATACTTATTCCGGACAAGGACAACTTTACCATGTTGTGAGGACAAACTGTGCATAAACATGCTTTTATTAACTAGTTTGCCATTATTCAGAATCACCAGTTTCCTTAAATGTACATTTTGTAAAAGTACAATGTTCTACATAAAAGGTCATTTTGGTCTCATTATTGCACTTAACCCAAAATATAGTAAGTTTTGAATCATGTGAGAACATAATAGCATATAAGCAGAGTACGAGGATGGATGTGCAGAATTAGTTTACTGTGCATTTATATAACACCATTTTTTTTCTAATAAGGGTGTAATGAAAAAGTGAATCCTCTCTTATAAGTGTTGTGTATAGTAAAGTAACCCAATCACTCCATTAGACAGAAAATTCAATACCATGGCTTGCATGGATAATATTAAAGTACATGGCTTCCATATGCATTATTAACACAATCATGTGATATGTTTATCAT
>JBBBVU010000005.1:8835208-8853205 GCA_037177055.1 Atherinosoma microstoma
GTCTGAAGTTGAGTGCTGACTTTTAATCTTTCTTCTTTGGCTCCAAAAACTATGATTTCAGTTTTGTCTTCATTTAAGTGAAGAAAGTTCTGACACATCCAGTCTCTAATCTGATCAATGCATCTGATCAGTGACTGGATCGGACTATAGTCTGTTGCCAGCAAATGGATGAGTGGAATTCCTGCTAAGTCTTGTAAATGAGCCATGCACTGGATGAAGACTGGTACCTGTTTATCCATATCTGGGATCACAAACTTTCACATCCTTGTCAATCTTCTGTCAGGAGTCATCCCATACTGTGACTGGAAAAATCTGCACCTGTCATATGGTTCTCAAAGTGATTTCACACATCCAGATTATAACCTTTTCACCCAGTGTGTTTCCATCTTGCTGGCATGATAGTATTTAAAGCCTGTAGTGGTTCAGGGAGGAACCAAAAGCCCAACATTGTCACAGGGGAGCATACAGATTACCCATGTGGGCTAAGCCATTAAGATGCATGCTACTAATGTTCCCCCAATACTTCCTGCTGTGCCTTCTCTTCAGACAGGCACTTTATTTTGTTTGTTCAAAATACTTCTGCTTCTCAAAGAGAAATTAATCACAGCCAGCACAACTACTGTATTGGACCACAGCAAATGATTAATTGATTAGCAAGGAAGTTGCCAATCATATGATGTTGACCTAATGGGAAGTTTACTGTTTCAGTATTGTTTACAGAATTGTTTGCCTGTGTGCTAGACTGAACTAAATCCACAAACACATCAATTCAGTAACCTTTTATCACACAAAGTCATTGAAGTGATACATTTCAAAGTGAACTGCTTCAACTTTCATGGGCAGAACTATGTGAAATAAGCCCAACATTTATAACAAGAATTAATTTGGTGGTGGCACATGAAGCCTCACCATGGCATACTGATGTAATACGAGCAGAGGGTCAATCATGGGCATTGTTGTTGTGGTCACAGAGATTCTCATACTCGTACTCTTTTGGTGGGGAAGAAGGATGTCATGGCAGATAACATGGTGTGAGAAAGTTTTGCTCATTTCCCAAGTAACTCATAGTACCTGAATACAAATGTATTAATATCGCCAATAAGGCTTTAGTGATCTCATAAGTTCTTTTGTAAAAGATAGTTAGACCTCAACCATCTCTAAACAGCTCGAAAAATAAGGTCTAAAAGTGCCTTGCAGTTCTAGTTAACTCAGCAATAAGATAGCTCTTATCAGTGACTCCATTCAGCTAGTGTGGTTTGGTTCTAGAGGTGAAAGACAGAGCCATGGATCTCTGAGACTGCTCTGCTAATTAAAGGTATCAGTCATGAGAGATGCATGTCAGTTTATAAGTCTAAGACTTAGACAGAGCCCTCATTTGTCACTGCCCAGATTTATATCCAATAAGAATTAAACTGCTTGGCATAAATACATAGTTTGATGTATGGTGTATGCATGTGAGAGGAGCAGAGAAGGGGGATGAGAGGAGTCCCACAAAGGGGGAGCTAAGGAGTAGAAAAACACAGCAGTGGCCTTGTCTTACTTGTCTACATTTCACACACTCAAACATACACCAAGTATTTAAACGAACCAATACTGTCTACAAAATTGCACCACAGTCACTCTGCCCAATGAAAGAACCAATAGGGTTACTCTGAGAGGAATGAGAAAGTTAGGACCATTAAAATCATTGCAGCAGTGTCAGGCAAACTGATCAGCATGTACAGCATTAATGAGTATTGGAGAAATATACATGACTCTTTGAATAGGGTCATTTCACTCCCTAATAACATATAACATAATATTTAAATTAGCATTCTTAAAAGACCAAGGTTGGAAATATAATTAATGCATTATGGTTTGCGTTTCACAGTAATGATTGTACTTCGAAATTTTTGAAATTATAAGAAATAAAGAAGAAAATGAGTAGAGGTAGGTCTTATTGTTCGGTTGATAAGTCTCTTCTGGTTTTTCTAAAATCATAGATATTTCTTTTCCGTTTTAAACAGGCCATAGTTTTAATAATCCCCTTTGAAAAATCCAACTTTGGTTAACAATTCTGTACAATAAACTAATGTTATGCTTGTTGGTGCTCACTAAACTGAGGTCAGACTTAATAAGCATTGGAATATATGTGGGCGGGAATGTCTTATACATTGCCCAAGGACATAGCTATCTCTTGCATGATGGGGTGTCATCATTATCACAGCAAAAAAAAAAAAAAAAGGAAGTGAAATGAATCCCCGACACAGTGTCAGACTAATGAATCCAACTTTCTTTTTCTTTAAAAAAAAAAAAAATAGAATAACGGTCACTTTTGCTTTTGTCCTTAAACTGTCAGATTGGGACTTTAAATTGGGGTTCCTCTCTTCTCATCTATCTGATTTCCAGTGTGCAAGTTATGCGCAACAACATAAGGTTTCCTTGCTCTGAAAGCGACTGGACAACCTGATGTCACAGGGAGACGTGGAGTGAGCATAAGCTCTTCA
Source organism: Atherinosoma microstoma (assembly GCA_037177055.1). Classification (NCBI taxonomy): domain Eukaryota; kingdom Metazoa; phylum Chordata; class Actinopteri; order Atheriniformes; family Atherinidae; genus Atherinosoma; species Atherinosoma microstoma. The sequence goes on from JBBBVU010000005.1 coordinate 8,837,695, forward strand.
ATAATATATCATAAGGTGGTTACACAAAAGTTGTTTGTATGATGTGCATTTACCATGGGAAGTTAATTTGCAGGACACATGGCTTGTGACAGCAGTGGTTAATGAGGAATAGTTTCCTTTCTTGTACTGGATGGTCGATAATTCCATCCTCCATCATGCCGGACACACAGACCCACACAAATCTTTATTTGAGGGAATTGACAAGATTGTGGTAGAATGAAAATGAATGTACTTTTAACCTGAGTAAAACTGTTAATGTATGTCCCTATTGTTTGGTGTTCATTCAGATGGAGTTATTCTAGTTTAGTCATTTGGTTTGTTTTCTCAGTTTTACACTATATTTGATCATATTTTGGCAAAACAACTACTTGGATGGTTTTGGTTAGGTTTGGATCTAAAAACTTGATGATGTTTGCCATGTTTCACTAGTTCACTTGTGTGTTTCCAACAATGGACTTGCCAAATTTATAGTCACTTTTGTCAAATTCCTTTTTGCTTAATTTCTCTATTAGTATTATTGTTTTCAGGTTTTTAGTGATAGGTTTTTACAGATTAAGTTTTGGTGAAAAAATGTTGGAAAACAACAATAGGACTTTTTTTTTTTTCATATCCGTGAATAAAATGACCTTTTCAAAAACCTTGTAACCCAGCAGACTAACCTCACAGATCTACAGGAATTGAACACAACTTCTTAACATCACACATTCAAGGGTAGGTGTTGACAATTTGTGGTATTAGCAGGTTTTGCTAATTTCTCAAATGTCTACAAGAACAGGCTGCCCTTAATAATAATAGAATTATTACATGGAGTTTCGCTCCTTTACGTCTTTTGTTTCTTTGGCATTCTGTTTTAATAATCTCAGATATAGAGGTGTAAAGTAAGACTTGGTTCTACCATGATTATTCAGATTCACTGGATGCCCTAGGGGTAGTTTTATTACTTTCTTCTTGCAGCATGTAACTCTTGTTTGAAATCTGTGCCAAACTAAGCAGCACAGACCTCAAAATGGATCCGCTCACAGCAGGTATACTACAGCACAAAACCAAACACAGACAGCAATTTTACACCACCACCAGTGCAGTTTGAGGATATATTTGTCTTTACTGAAGTGCCTCATGTATTTCAGTGGCAAATAGTGCGGTGTGGTTTTTGGTGTGAGGCAAGTAGGAGGAAACTTGTGTGTTCAGCTTGCAGCTATTTTTAACAGCAGCTCCCTGTCGGCATAAAGTCAGGTGGAAGCTTGCACACTCTTCCTCTATCTTAGATTCGCTCTCTACCAGACACACACAGGCATGCACGTTTGTGCAGAAATTGATTGTAAATTAACCAGTTACTTGACAAGCTTCTAAACAGAGTCAGAAGAAACAAACAAAAAAACAAAAACATGAGCTAATATAACAGGGGAGGGGGCTTGTCTAATAATTTTGTATTTATACTTTAAACTCAAGGCCAGCAAATGTTTCTGTTTGGGACCAAAATATCCTCTCACTCTTCAAAGTTTTGACTAGACTATTGCATATTCATGTATTTGTGTAAAGCATGCATTAGTATGAATTATGAAGCTTTATTTTGTGCACATATGCATGCCTGTTCAACTATTGTCAGTTTGGTTCCAGATATAACGCAAAAAAAGGTGTGTGAAACTGGATTAACTTTATTGCTGCAGTTTAACCTCTTTCACTGGCTCCTTTTGACCTTAAAATGTCAACACTTGGGACTGTGCATCATGCACCTTGGTAAATCCTTCTGTGGCATGTGGATGCTCTATTATTCACACAGCTGTATCAGCAAAGTGATTGTTTATGGGATGCTTGTGCCTGTTTATAATTTGCTGTGTGTTAGATATTTCAGATATTTTGTCTGTGCTATTTATCAGTGAGGATGCAGTAAATATTTGAATGTTTTAAACACATTGGAAAGGAAGTAAGAAAGAGTGTGGAGATGCGTGAATGCATCCGTGATGTGAGTTTGACAGTTCGGGGCACAAAGAAGCACAGATTAATGCTTTGAAAAAAAGTAGCTAGAATTTTGCCACATTTTTCTCTAAAAGACACACAGACATGTGACCAAATCTAACAATAAAGTCATTAAAGCTGCTGTCGACAGAAACCTGTGAAATGTGTGAAGAAATGGGAAAAGTAATTGAAAACGAAGTCTTGCCCCTGCAGTGCTTCCTTAATTCTCTCTCTGTCCCAGGACCCGCCTCCCAGATAAACACAGACATTTACCAGACTGTTCTCACAAAGGGACACATATAAATCTTAATTAAAAAGTACATTAAGTGTGTTTTGTTGAATCAAGTTTGCCAAAGCATATCATGCAGGTCAGTGTTAAGGTGATCCTGTCGTTCAGACTTCCTCCTCCTTTTGTGGTTTGAGAGATACAGCATTATCAAGACAAGGCCCAATAAACTAAGTCTGGGAAGCTTGTGAATTATTCACATATCCAAGAGCATACATTTTGTTTCATGGTGTGTGTCAAGGGAGTTTCAAACAAGCACACGCAGATTTCACTCATAAATTTCCAGAGTATAGAAACAGAATTCCATCTGCATAATTAATCCCCCCCCTTTTTTTTTTATAATGGCTGACATTTCATTGGCAACTTTGACGTCACAGTTCTGCCCTATCTTAAATGCACATACATTATATAATTCAATTTTACACCACCTCAGGAGGGTATTTTAAAGATTCATCTGTGTGCTTGGAGTCTTATTTATACCCCTTATTTAAACCTTAATAAATAAATCAGGTAAAGTACAGTATGTTTTGATTCAATCCACTGTATCTTTGTAAATGGATAGAGTTTGTTTTTTTCATTATTTATGGCACGTTACAGCCTTTCAAGACTGATTTCAAATGGTCCATTTGTCCATTTGGAGTGAGGCAGTCATTCTGTATCGCCACTTGAAAAGTCAACTGAAACTTTATAGTGTACTGAGCACTACAAACTCATTATGTGGCCCCTAGAAAGTTTTGTATTGATGCTCTACATCGACCAACATGGATCATCATGTACTGCAGCCTGAATCAAGCAGCTGAAAGCATGAACGTCTGTAGCTTGCTTTTGTGATTTTCTTACCAGCAACCTGGTCATTACCAATGTTAAAATACTGGTTATTCACTCTAAGCAGTAAACATGTCCTGGATAACCTGTAATGTCACATGCTTTTGAGATATTTGCATGCGAGCAAAGGGACAAAAATGACTCTTAAAGAAGATGCTTACAAACAGTTGTTTTGTTATGATTTTTTTTTTCAAGGGTAATATTCATCTATTATTAGTACACTAAAGATTATTAAACATCCTTTTATGTTTTACACACATTATAGATAATATTATTGATAAATTATTAAATTTAAAGTCTTTTCCTCAGAATTCAAATAATTTCTGGAACTATCCACCTATGGCTATGCAGTGTTCCAAAAGCACTGAAGACTGGGACCTGATATCATTTACAGCATCACTGCAGTTATAGTGAGTGTCCATCCCTGTTATCAAGTTTCACCTCAGTCTGATTCAGAGGGACGATTGGATGTGTTACACCTAATTCACATTGTACAGAGACAGTGTAAAACATGAGGCTTTGACATTTACTTCCAACCAGAAGGAAACATAAATTATTCAATACTGACTTTGTCAAAGAGAAATTGTTTAAAGATGACAATTTAATTTGATTGTATTATCGATAAAGCAGGGAACAGACTATATTAGCCAAGGAGTGGGAGTCTGGAGTGAACTTAAACTTAATTTTTGCACCAAAATGTTAAATTGTAGTAGCAACAATTACAGGCTAGAGTCTCTGGGAAGAGTGGAAACAATGGATTTATTTTTTCCAATTTTGATTACAGTATTCAATATGGATATGAGCTGTATTCAGTCAACATTGTTCAGTATTTTATGCATTAAAGGATAATAAAATGTGTTCCTTTTTGCTGTTTTATAAACCTGCATGGTCTGCTCTTATTTTCAAACTAGATGTTTGCTACTGTGGGAGTTTATAAAAATACACAATACAGCATGCATTGGATGTATAGGTCTGTCATATATATGAACCTTTTTTTTTTTTTTTTGCAAACAGTGGTATGATGATGTAACTTCTTGTTTTGATATACATACTGCTTTCCTGTTGTTCAGATGTCTGCTCCAAACACCAAGTGCTGGTTTCACTAGTTCATCCTTAGATTAACCAAAGAGAAAGTGTCTGAGGTAGCACTAAGTTCACAAAGTGAGTCAAGGAGAAAGTGTCTAGTTCAGCAGGTCATACTAAGGCAACAAAAATTCCAAGAAAAATACATTTGAAAAATATATAAGCACTATATTATGTACAGATGCTGAAGGGGTGGGGCTTATTACGTTTTTTCTTTTTACTTCTGCCCACTCCTTTTCCAATATGTTTGTACTTTTGTTGTTTTTTGTTTGTTTTGTGTTTTTCTTTTTTACATGTTCGAAAATAAAAAAAATTTCAATCATTCAATCAATTTACCTTCAGAAAGAGTATAGTGTATAAAACATACCCAGAGGTGTCAACAAAGTAAAAATACTTTGTTACCTTACTGAAGTAAAAATGTTGGGTATATATTGTTTACTGGAGTAAATAAATTTTTCAGTTGATTTTTTACTTCTACTCCTTACATTTACGCACAATTATCTGTACTTTCTAGTCCTGATGTTTTTAAAAAATATCCTTGTGACTTTTATTTAATTTGGGCCTGTTTTCGATTCCAGCTTTGACATAACACACAAACCCTTTCCAGATAAATGGTGCCATCCAGATAGAGTGAATTTAATTGGTTGAATGAGATGTATGAAAATACAATATTATGGCTTTTAGAATAATGTTTTTTTGGAAGGACGTGGGGTAGTGTACTATATATCCCTGTGGCACAGCTTAAGCTTTTGTCCTTACATTACATTTTCCCTTACATTACTTTAAGTTTTGAAATGAGTAATTTTACACTTTTACTAGAGTAAAAAGCTTGAGTTGACACTTTTTAAACCCTAGTTTCTATACTTCTATCTGAGGAATGAATGGGAATACTTTTGACACCTCTGAACATATCAGTAGATGCCTATACTGTAAATTCCCACTCAAATAATAATACGTCAACATTTGAACAACAATGGTCTTATCAAATTTGTATTCACCTCAGATACATTCCTTTTTGGTCAACCTCCATATTAGTATAGTATTATTGTTTTCTCTCTTATAATTGCATTACAATTATTATTATTATTTTGATGCATATTTTTAAAAAAAGCAACTGCTAATAATGAAAATAATATCTGGTAAATTGCAAATAGCCAGTTGATTTTCTCAGGTTATAATGATTTGAATGTGTAACAAAAATACAGACACTGTTTACCAGCTATTCCTGAAGTAATGCTTGTGGAATGGCTTGAAGAATAGCTGGTTGGGTCTGTAATGCAGACAGTTGATCCCCTGCCTAAAATGTCTCAATAATTGCCTTGACTAATAGCAATATATGTCATAGTACAATTTCTGAGCCCTATAAATGTCTAACATTGAGGACCCTATGACATTTCCAGTGTGTTAATGTTTTGGGATATCATTGAACTTCTTTGGAAACTATTAAATTAACATAGGTTGCAGTTATCATTTGTTGGGCCTCTAATATCTTTAAAGTTATTATTTCCATGACAGAGACAGCCTTTACTATTTGTTAAGTGGGCCAACACTTTAACTCCCACACATTATCAGCTCATGATGGCTTGGTGGTAAAGTGCATCCAGAAAGATTATGTGGTGCATAGTTAGTTTGTTTTAGCCTACTCGTCATGTAAATGTAATCAGAATTAATTATAATGGTACTGTATCAGTGAACCTCAGAAATGTATGATGGTCTGATATCATTGCTTTGATAGAAGCTCAGATCCTTCCATATGGGAGCTTAGTTTTGCTCCAACTGGCTCTCACTTAGCTCAAACCCAGTGTGGTTTGTCATGAATTTTACTAGAGATATCTTTGGTTCTCAGCCAACGACTCTCATTTTCCCTGATCCCCTGACTTCTCAGATAGTCATTCTGATTTTAAAAAAAAAAGACACCAAGGGTCATTTGTGCAATCTGTAATCATAATCCACAGGCCATAATTTAAAAATTGATCTTGAGTAATCATATTAAAGGCAAAGCAAAATCTGTTATACTCAATGAGGCCAGTAAAAGTATTTTTGCCGCCTTAATCAAACCAAAAAGACAAACACAAAACTTGAATACAACAATGACAGAAAAAGGAAAGCTCAAAAATCTAAAGTATTACTATTCCATAGTACAGGGAACATGTATTAAAATGTTGTTTTTGGATTTCATTCTTTAGGCAAGGCAAGGCAAGTGTATTTGTATAGCACATTTTCAGGTTAAAGACAATTCAAAGTGCTTGACATAAAACATTAAAAGCATTACAGATAAAAAGCAGCTAGAATTACAATGAAATTATTTCAACACACAAAAACAATCATTAAAAAGATTGAATGCAAGATAAGTTAAAAGATACCGTGCAGATTTTATGCATAGGTGCATGAAAACAGAAATGTTTTTAACCAATGATATAAAAGTTTTCTACATTTGGTGAAAGTTTAATCTCTTTGTATGTACAAGACTGGGACATGTTTGAGAGTGAAATACAGTCTAGTAGGTATGTTTTACCACATAGTGGATAAACAACATCACCAAAGCAGTCACTCTCAACCCCACTGATCCGTAACAACGAAGTGGATATTCGATGCTACATTAGCCTTGATTGTTGTGTTGTGGTTTAGTTGTGGTTGGAAAAAGTCTCTCACTTTGGTGTGTTTACCTTGTATGCTGGTGCTCTTCTCACACTGCAGTGGCATTAGTATCCACAGATGACGTCTCACCAGATGAATGTTTAGATCTGTTGTGCTACTGCTGTCTTTAATCAATGCAGCACAGACCTTGGTCCAATGTTTCATCATCATAATACAACCCAAATGATTTGAAATGCTGGAATTGATGTTTTGTTTTAAATATTGTCAGTGTTGGTCAGCAGATATGTTAAGTTTGTGTTTATCTGACATTTAGTGCTCGATCTTGGCATTTGGCCCATGGGTTAATATGCAGTTCAAATTGTGTGTAGACTACTAATGGTAGGAACCAATGCTCATATCTGTTATTCATGCAAAAATCTGGTTTTTAGATCATATAGCAGCTGCAGAAAAACTGTAATGATAGATTTTAAATGCAGATTTGGGCCATTAACCAGATTTGGTATATTTTATTCAGTTCATGATTTCTCTGCCAGGGCCACCATCACTTCAGTGTAATGTCTTTTTTGTGTCTAACATTTCCCTACATAAAAATCTAAGACAAATGCAGCACAGGCTGCTCTAATTTTGCTTAACTAAAATGGTGATCTTGATTATTAAACTTTATTGGAATTAAATGTTTCTTATCACTGTATCATGACAAAATGCTTTATAGATGAAGAGATTTATGAGAATACATATTCACAAGTTAGAGTCGAGCTGAAAACCTGAAAATCCAGAACATTCAAATGTAAAATTCTAAAAACAAAATGGAAAGATAAGATAAACAGAAAAGGAGCACTAAATGTACTGTGCTCTAAGAAAGATTTCAAAAAAGGTTGTTAAAAAGCAGCCTGTCTTGTATAAATCACAAAAGCATTATTCTATCGTGTTGCCTCTGGACAACAAGACACTCCTGTTTAATTTCCAGGAAGACTTGGAAATATAACAGTGAGAACATTTCCAGTTTACACCTCCTTAATTGCAATCCTGCTGTGACCTTGGAAATGTATGAAGAGCCTGCTCTGCACAACAGCAGGCACCTGCCTAGTTCAAAATCAGATAAAATCATTTATCATGAAAACTGAACCACAGGCAACTCTTTAATGCAATATAAATGTGGCATATGCATGTGGTATGTATGTTATTGAAATAAATGTCCTCTTTTTATTGGTGAAATGGTTAAACCTTTACAGTTCATTCAGAAAAGCATTGCTTCTCTATGCTCATGTAAATACACTTCATGCTTCCTGCATTGCGCTAACTGCAGGTTGAGTATTTTCTAGGTTTCATAATGCTGTTTTTATTCATATAGGACAGGCACTCATGCTGGAAGTCAGACATAACAATTTCACTGATAGTGGGGGGGCTGTGAGGTGTTGTGTATACACAGCCGGAAAGGGGATATGACCCACAAAAAGCCTAGTTACCTTACAAAATGGTTTCGTCTATAGGGTGCCATTCACCCATAAAAACGCTATCTTCTTTCCATGTTTCAGTATGGATGCTTGTTATCAACAGCTGAAAAGAGTTATCTGCACCTTGATGAGTGCATTGTGATAACTGGGACATCTGACATAAATTCAAATTATCACCAAATAACATTGACACGTCCTGGATGAGTGTTTATTCTTCTTTTCTTACAGCCACAACACATTTATTCCCAAAAATAGAAAAGAAAAAAGCTTTTTATGAGAAAAATTATGTTGGTTGAAACTCGCAAATGTTGGCCTCTTGGGTGCACGAAGAGGAGGAACATTGATAGTATGAAAAGATGAGAATGGCAGAGAGGGACAACTGTTAGGCATATTTTTTTGTGCAAGAATATGTTTTCATTAATGTGCTAGAAATGGATGAGAGTCTATCAGCCACAAAGAGGAGAAAGAGTATGCATGACAGTTTTAAATGAAGAAAAATGGAAATTTTTCACCATCTTGATGATAGTCAAGTATTTTTTTTATATTTAAATGATTTTATTTGTGTCTCTGCTTTGCCTGTAAATCAACTTCAGCAAAGCTCATAAATACTTTTAAGTCAGAAAGAATCATTGAACATTATGATGATGTTTCTGTTGAATCCAATCTTGTACTTTCAAAAGTACAAAATTGGATTCAACATTCCACTGTGCTTCGTCAACAAGGTGAGATATTCTGGACTCTTTAATAAATCAACACCAACTCTGCATGTGTGACAGTTTGGTCCTGTCACTATGCCTCTGATTGATCATGCTCCCTGGGAAATCCCTTTGGCTGACTGGTCAGCATACATGACTCTCACCCAGGACGTGGTGGGTTCAATCCCCACCCAAGACGTGGTGGGTTCAATCCCCACCCAGGCCCTCCTTTGTCCTGCCCATAGAAAGCAGCATAACAAGGTGAAGTCCTAGATCGGAGTCCTAATCCTGCCCAAACAAGCTGCCATCCAATAATCAAACAGAGGCTGGATCGATGTGGACGAAGATCAGCATGTAAACAGCAGAGCTGTCCAGTACTTACCACTAGTTCAACATAGAAATTGACTGATGCTGCCCTCAGGTTGTCAAGATTTAGATGTGAGTGTGGATGTTGGTGCAAGGACAACAAACAGTTGTGTCATGAGAGCTGGAACACGACACAATGCAGTCAGAGCACGATCACATAGAGTAAACAGCAATGAAAGAGCATCATGTCAGTAACTTGCTTTACAAAATCAAGAACAGATCCATTTATTGCAAACTGAAGGTCATGACAATCTTTTCAATAAAATGTTTATGATAAAGAAATGGCTTCAAATCTTCTCTCTTCCTCTTCTGATCCTGTTAGATATTGATTCTAACCATCATACAGCATCCTCAAGTACAATAAACTCAGTAGTTCCTCAACACTGCATCATCAACAAAAATCACGGTCCAGCAGCATTTTTCAGAGGCATGCTATTTCTGTCCCAACGGGATGCAGCAGTAGCCAGACAGTCCAAGACCAAGTAATCACTTGGAGCGCATGGCGTGGAAACCGGCCCCTTCCGATGTCACTGATCCACAGATGTGTGGCATCGCTCGGGGTCATTATATCTCACTGGAAAGTTAATCTCGCACCAATTAGTTCCAGCCCAGAAGGTACTACCGAGCACTGTGCTATGAAATGGTGGTATCCTCCGGGAACTCTCCTCCTACTACTCTCTCCCACCTTTTTTCCCTCTTTCCACAGATCGACTTGTACACAATGAAGCTCAGCTTTGCTCTCTGACACACATACACACTCAGGTTTTCTCCCTCTTAGGTTTTCAGTATTGATCTTGCCATCATTCTATTTTAGCTCTGCAATTATGTCTGGTGATATTACCAGAGGGTGTTACATGACTCTTCTAATTGGTGTGTCAATATGACGTCAGGGTTTTTTGTTGTTTTTTTGTGTTGGTTTTTTTTTTTGCTCAGTGATTTGAGGGACCAATTGACTGCATCTGACGTAGGTTTTTTATTTTTAAGATGGTAATTTCTGGGCTTTATTGGCTCATCGTCTGATGAGCCAATAAAGCCAAGAAATTACCATTTTGTATCTGCTCATTTGTATCACTTAATATATTCTGTTACATCAACATTTTTTGGGGGGGATCTTGTTCCTTGAATGCAGTTAATTGTTCATCACAGCAGCAGATTACCAAAAATACATTTGACTCTGATGCATCAAAACCAACTTTCATCTAAAGATGGAGGCCTTTTCTCAAGCAAATAAACACAACTGTTATGAGTAAACTGGAGCTTAAAGTATAATTCACTCATGGATGAGCAATTTACTGAAGCTAAATTAGTTTATTTTCATTCAACAAGCTTTAGTAAAAGTGAGCTCAAGTTGGCAGGAAAAAAGTACAAGAGATCCCTCTATATAGCTGTCTAAATCACATTTAAGATGGGAAGTTCAGATGCTTTAAATTGGAAGCTGTCTGGCATCGCTATCAAGATTCATTGTCAATTTGACTCTCTTCTTCTCTTACTTTCTCCATATTTTCTCTCATGCCTCCTACCTTGCTTTCACTTGTCTTCTCACTTTATTTTGCTCCCTTGTTTATCCCACTTGCTTTCATTTCATCATTGCTTGATTTCTCACTCCAAGCTCCTGTTCCCTGCTTCTCCCAATCCTCTTCGCTCTCAACAACTATTTTCACACGCTTGTGTGACATTACCGGGGGCCTGTAAACAGGGACTGTGACAGATGCAGATGAGTGTGAGACATGAAGTAGTTCAGGACTGCTCTCTTGCACGTTGCCTTTCAGCATGCAAGTTTGTCATATACTTAGCACTGATATCATGATGCGACTGCTTTCTGACATTCTTACAAGCAATTTTGAGTCTTTTATGAAGTTTATTTTCGGATAAAATAGCATAATAGTATAGGGTTAATGGTAACACAATGAAGCACTGTGTCAATGTACAACCTTATAAAGGTGCTAGCATAATTGCAGCATGGTTGTAGTCTTAACCAAAGTTTTTTTAAGCCTGCAAACTTGTGCACACTATAACTCTGTATTTTTTTAACTGTAATGGGACAACATTCCCACAAAAAAAGTCTAGAATACTGATTGGTCAGACCATTACACTATAAACTGTACTAATGTGCAGTGGTCACTAACAGATGCCCCCCAGCTGCCTCTGGAACAGTAAAGTTTTAAGCAGCATTTGTGAATGCAACTCTATTATAGTTCTTGACAAGGGTTTCATACAATAATTCCTTGCGAATGTCTTTATATCAGCTGCAATGAATGTTATACCTTGAAGCTGTGAAATCTGATGGATCAGAAGTTTACAGTTTTGGCTTGTTTGTCTTTTGGGCTCTTATATATTTGATAAATGAATTGTATCATGCATGTTAGAGAAAGAGATACATGCAAATCCTTTAGTACCAAATCATGGTTACAGCCATGTGTTGGTATTGCATGTTTGAATTAACCCTTTTCCTAACTCTTTCTGAAATTTGTTTTAGGCCTAAACTGCAAAAATGGATGCATGTTTACAATAGAGAAGAAATTGCAGTGGAACCCACCCCCCCAGCTTTTACTGATTTTTGGTTGTCTAGTTTTTCCTCTTCTGAATTCTGGACTGATGGCTGCATTAGCTGTGAAGACATTCGACTTTAGTTTAGGGCCCCTCAGGAAACAGAGATATGCTTATGCAAAGAAATGTATGCTCCATTGAAGAATATGTCTGTCTTTGGCAGTCAAATTTTCACATGGCAGATTTTTCAACTCTTGCATTGCGTCTAATTCTTTTTGCTGGTATTGAGACCCTTAAAGAGCCAGATTTAGCAGATATCCCTTAAGATTCAGATAGTGGTATTGTCATTTAAGGAGGCTGCTTCTGCTGAGACAGCATACAAATAAAGCACTTTATTTCAGCCTTCATCTTTTTATTTTTTTAAATTTATTATCTCATCTTGTTATGTTCCTTTACTGAATGGAAGTAAGGAAACAATTCTGACACAAACAAGATAATTGCTGTCAAATGTTGTTCTCAGACCTTGTCTCATGCTCCAATCACTGCAGACATGTATTCATGAATTTGTCATTATTGCCTGTTGCAATTTTTAGCAACAACAAGGAGAGGTACAGATGGAGCATTGGCTTAATATACTGCAGTGCGTGACAAAAAAGTTTGTAGAGTTTCACCATTATTACTTTTAAAGCTGTTTAGCTTCTTGTCATACAGGACAACTCCCTACAAGTAAATAGGGATGAGTCAGAGATTTAAAAATAACGCTGTTTCTCACTGACAACTTCCCTCCTCCTGCTGATTCTCACACGTTCTCACTTAGAATTTGTTCTTTTGTGAACCCATAACACTGCAATGTCCTGCACGCAGATTTTTAATACTAAGTCTAAATACTTATCATATTAAATCAAACAGACTGTTCTTTGCCGTTTGATCAGATTGTCAAATATGATTGTTAGCTCATTTAGTTTTATATTATTTATTTAAAAATAAATAATAATAGAGGTACTCTTCAAATGCCCGTGTTTGGAAGTAGGTGTGTAGTGAATATAAACCAACACAAACACAAGTCATTTTAGATTAAACTGTTAGCATCAGCCCTCATAATTCATAAGAAATGTATTTTCTTCCTCTATCTCTTTATGTGAACTCTGTTTCAACCCCATCCTCCGGAGGATTCTGCAGTAATTGAAACAGGGATAGTGTTCCCAAGCCAGTACCATCACCTCATCCTCTACATACAAATGGATTGTTGAATGGACATGCAGCAAATGTTTGAGTTGATTTTCGTCACCCACAATCTGTCAGGCTGAACATTCATCAGCAGATGTATTGATTTAGCAATATGGCTGAGATTGGCTGGGAGTTAGGAAGCAGTATATCAAACTACAAATCAAGAGTTCAGAACACTCAGGAACAGGTAGTCCCAGACTGAATCATGCCTGAAAATGCAAGATTGTGCTCCAAATGAGACTTTATGGCTTGTATGAACCAATATTAGTGGGGATAAACAACAACACTTAAACAACCCCTTTCAACAGTTGCTTGAATTATGTTGAATACAAAATAGACATGACTTTTCAGAGCACCATCAGCCAAACGATGTATCGTTTAGTTTTGAAAAAGTCAATTTCTTGTAACCAACTTTTTGATAACAGCCTGTCAAAGTATGACAATAACATACTTTTGCATTATAATTCTGTAGTTGCATCTATTTGTACTCATGGGTTCTATATGTGAATACCATTTTCTGGTCCTAATTGGGTCGCTTTCCCTTTGAACCTGTTACTGTGCTATAGGCACCACCTCCTTTGGATATATTCAAATCAAAGTAGGCATCTACAAAGAGCAGGCACACACCTACGCAAGAGAAACTTATACACAAACACAGTCATGCACATAGATTATACACAAATATGCTGAATGTATGTGCACGTTGACACACACACACACACACACGCGGCAAGCACACGGAGCACTCATCTGAGGAGTGTGACTTTAGCAGATTGTCAGCCTTTGCAGAAAGAGACACGTCAACATCTAAGGACCCCCCCACCCGTGACAGGCGTCTTCATGGCACCTCTCAGATCACTGTGGCGCCATCGCGGCAGCTCCTTACATTTCAATCTCCTCTCTCTTCTTCCCCCACAGCTCAAGCACCAGGGTCTGGAAATATGTTTCAGAACAGAGCCAGGCTTTGCCCACACACATTCGCAAACACCTGCATGGAGCTCACTTACAAACTTTGAGAGAAAGAGAACATCACCATATTCCAGCTGTGCTGTCTTTAAAAGGGACCCAGACAAGACAGGGGTACAGGCCAAAGCCATTACTTTATAATAGGTCACTCAATCACGGTAAATTCTGCTGACAGCCAAATCCTTAATATTTATATTAGTTATTTTATCTTCCTCTTCCTTTCCAAGGGTAGTGTACACAGTTGACATATTTGAATGGTTTATTTGATATTTAGTATGTTTTTCAACCTCTTTTTAAAAAAACAAACAAACTACTTTTGAATACCTGTCAATTTATTAGATAAATGATTTTTGTTCCGCAAAATACTTGCTTGTTCCTTCCCACAATCTTAAGACACAGAAGTTCTGTACGGCCAGATGTCCTAAACTGAGTGGCCTGCAGGTAGATATAAGGGATAAGTTGTATGTCCAAACCCAATCTCTGCCATCACAGAGCCATATTTTAACACTTTTTTTTTCTGTTATCTCAACAAAGATTCTTAGGCTGTCCAACTTTAGACTTATAAAGTATATATATGTCTCTTTAAGTACATATTTTGAGATTTTTAAACATAATTATATTATTTGAGTTGGCAAACACATACAAAGAAAACTAGCATTCAATATGGTTATTTCATAATGAAACTTGTGAAAGATGACTATATCTAGTTTAGGATAATTAGTAACAGACAAGAAATGGAGGTCTCGTAAAATAATAATGAAGATGCCGGACTTTAAAGCAGCCACAAAAATTTGTTAGTGATGGAAAGATTTGATGTTGTAAAGTAACATAAAATCTTTCCGTCACTAAAGAATTCTGTCCTGGTAGTTGGAATCTAATTTTTCCCACTACCTCAGGTCTAACTATACTTTGGACCCCATAAAAGTTTAGATCCATTTCTTAAAATTTCATTAGGTTTAGGAAATATTTTGGAAATAAACTATAACTGCAAATGTTGACCGTAACATTTGAAATTAAAATACAGCTTGGCCAAATTGTTGAATCTCTTCATTTAGAAAAAACAAAAAGAAACAAACAAACAACAACAAAACCAAAAAACAGTAATCACCCATTACATGCAAAACAAACTTAAGATAAATTGGTTCAGCTGAAAGGTGGCTCAAACAATGCATGATGGATTTTGCTGTCACTGCAGTGCAGTAACCAAGTAGCATCACCTTCAGATCTCTTGAGCTTTAAAAATACACTATTGATTTTAAAGTTGCTGTTCCATGTGGTGCGTTGGTAGGTTTTGAGGTCACAGACAAGTGAAGGCCATCAAAATGCTGCCAGAAATCTAGGTGTAGTCCTGGACTCAGACCTGAACTTCAGTAGTCACATTAAGACAGTTGTGATGTCAGCCTATTATCACTTAAAGAACATATCAAGGATTAAAGGACTGATGTCTCCACAGGATTTAGAAAAACGTGTGCAAGCATTTATCTTTAGTAAACTAGACTACTGTAATGCTGTCCTTACAGGTCTCCCTAAAAAGTCCATCAGACAGCTGCAGTTAGTCCAGAATGCTG
>JBBBVU010000005.1:8853305-8867137 GCA_037177055.1 Atherinosoma microstoma
AATGTTTGTATGTAAAGCACCTTGAATTGTCCTGTACATGAAATGTGCTATGCAAATAAACTTGCCTTGCCTTGCCTTGCCATGTGTTGGTTGGAAATTAACCCAATGAGGAAAATCAAGAACAGCCCCCAGAGAAACATCAGGCTGTAAAATATTGTCGCCTTGCACTGGCCATGGCTTTCATTCCTAACTCGGTGAAAAACATATGATTATGTGATCATTTAGATGGTGATGGATTCTTGACATGAAAAGCATCTTTACTTCAAAAAAGAGATGATGATGCCACACCAACAGAACAAAATCTGTTTACATCTTTTTAATCATTATTTGGTGTGAAAAGAACTTATATTATTCTCTGTACACATGCTTTAATTACAACAATAAATCTAAAGAAATTGGGACGATGTGTAAAATTGGAATAAAAACAGAGTGCAATGATACGACATCTTGTTTCCAATAGAACATAAACAACATATCAGACTTTGAAACTGAGACATTCACTGTTATTTATTTGATTTAATTGTTTCTTAATGGTTTGATTGAATTTGATTTTATTCTTCTATACAGCACTTTGGTCCACTGTGGTTGTTTTACAGTGATTTATGAATAAAATTGGATTGGATTGGATTTCATGGAAAATATTATTTAATTTTTGATGGCAGCAACACATTACAAAAAGTTGGAATAGTGGCAACAAAAGCCTGGAAAATAATTGTCACAAATCAAAAACAACTGGAGGAGCATTAGGCTACTAATTAAGTGAATTGTGCAACAGGTCAGCAAAATGACCAAGTCTTTAAGTTACAAAAGGAGCATTTCAGAAAGGCAGCCTCCCAGATGTAAAGATGGGCAGCGGTTCAACGATCTGCATCAAACAGCATCTAAAAATTATAGAATGATTGTCATTGAAATGTTCCTGAATGTAAAATTGTGAAATCTTTGAAGATCCCACCATCCACATAGTATCATGTCCTTAAAGATTGAGAGAATCAGGAGGAATCTCTGTACACATAAGGACGAGGCCAAAAGTCAGAGCTGGATGATTGTGATCATTGGGCCCTAAAGCGGTACTGCATTAAAAACAGGCATGATTATCGACTGGAAATCACTGCATGGGCTCAGGAACACTTCCAGAAATCACTGTCTGTAAACACAGTTTACCCCGCAATTGAAAAACCATATGGGAGCATGATCTAGAAATACTACTGTCTACTCTGGGCCAAAGTTAATTTAAAATAGTCTGAGGCAAAGTGGAAAATGTTTCTGTGGTCAGATTAATCAAATATTTAAATTCTCTTTGGAAACCATGCTGCCCTGTTCTGCAGACTAAAGAGGAAAGGGACCATCCACCATGGTTTCAGTGGGCAGTTAAAAAGCCTGCATCTCTGATGGTATGGGTTACATTAATACCTGTGGCGTGGGCTGCTTCCACAACAATGCTGAAAAATAGTACATGAAGGTTTAGAGCAATATCTGCTCCCATTCAGACAATGTCTCTTTCAAGGAAGGCCTTGCATATTGCAGCAACACATTGCTAAACCACATACTGCATCATCACACCAACTTGGCTTTGCAGAAGAGCCTACGTGCTGAACTGGCATGTCTGCAGTCCAGACCTTTCACCAACGGAAAACCGCTAGAATCCTGCATCAGACAAGAATGGGACATCAGACAAGAATGGGGCAACATTCCCCTCCTAAAACTTGAGGTCTACCCACTTTGCAGAGATTTACATGGTTGTTTTGAATAATAATGTTAAACATCACCCCATTCCATCTTTTTTGAGATGTGTTGCTGTCATCAAATTCAAAATACGATTTTTCATGAAATGATAAAATGTCTCTATGTCAACATCTGATATGGTGGTTACAATCTATTAGGAACAACATACAGATTTTATGAGATTTGCAAATTGTTGCATTCTGTTTTAATTTACATTTAATACAGCATCCCAACTTTTTTAAACTCTGGTTGTAAATAAACTTGTATATGGTGAAGGAAAAAATGTCTTTCTTGACATGTGCTTCCTTACCAATCTCCCATTTTATCTCCCTTCCAAATTGGCTTGTCAGTACTTTGACAGTTTCAAGGTCTCCTCTAAATCCTGTGCACAGATAAACAGCTTTTTATTTTTACCTTTTTATTTTACTGTAAGTACATACGAGCAGAAATTGCTGATTCTAAAACACTGTGCAGCAGTTAAAGAGGCATCTTTATCCTCTTAGCTCAGTGAGTCCTGATTTGTTGTGTGCATATATGTATCTGTTTACACAGCTCATAATGCCACTGAACTGCCCCTCAGAGTAATTAAGAGCTTACTGCATGATCCACTCAGAAAACACAAGGGATTGGCTCCATTCAATACCTCCAGGCATTCATCACTAGACGAGCAAGCAAGGAACCAAAACACTGTGTGTTGCATGAGAGGCGATCGGTTTCTTCTTATTGTTCTCTCTTAATCACCTTCACAATAGTGTCTTATGAATGCAACTGGAGGGATGCAGCAGAATGAATTTAATGGGTGGATCTTCTCAACCACTGATTGAACAAGGTGAAAGGAAATTATGATGAAAATGAAGGAAATAACAATGGTTGAGATTGACTGACTGAGAAGCTGCAGCATTCTTGACAAACACCTCTGAAAGAAAAGTTTGCTTGGGAACAGAGTGAACAGAGTGGACTGCCTTGCAGTTTTTTTCATTGCCTCTATCTATTTGTCTACTACTCAACAAGCCACAACATAGGAGTGAATTTCAATTAATCTTACTCTGTTTTTGTTATGCTATTTGCAAACTACATCAGCAGTTGTTAAAAGAAAGCAATTCCATTTACTGTGGTAGAAATGACTCATATGTATAGTGATATGTACAATGTTTATCACATTGCATTTTTTCATATCTTGATTTCTTTAGGTTTAGGCACAGATAACAGGTTATTGTAAATATCTTGGTTTGGTCTAAAAAAAACAGTGCTTTAAAACCATAGACACCCCCCACAAAGTGTTTTTATGCCTGAAACTTTATGTTGAAACTATGTTAATCTGTGTTTACATATCTGTTGGACCTTGAAATGTTATTTAGCAAAGTTTTCTTTTAATCATTTTCTACTCTGAAGAAACATGCTGTTTCCTTAACAAGCAGAAACTTGCATTCTTTGTTTTTTGTCAAAACATTTCACAAGCCAGTTACATGTACTAAAAGGGACTTATAGGTGCCCATTAGAGAAATTATTACCTTAATAAATAGCTTTACAGGAAAGCAATGACCAAAATGTGACAAAATCTTTACATCACTTCCTATAATGGATTCTCTCCTTATTTCTGTCAGTTTCTCTATGTGATTAAATGTGCTGAAGGAATAACCCTTAGGGTGTCCTTTATTCTGCCTCTGCAGGTAGATAGGAACATGGTTTAATTTTGACTACCTTTTCAGACTTCAATTGCTTTGTATTAATCTTATGGCAACTGAACATGTTGGTGTCATGTGTAGATTACCTTGGTGCTTTTCTTTAATCTGTTGCTATGAAAATCTGACCATGTTTGACCCAGTATCTTGTTTTTGTAGCTTTCAAATCAGCACCAATCTAAATGAATTCATTACATTAATAAACAAAGGCATTCAGTAATTGTTTGATTTGACATATGATTAGCTTTTCCGAAGGTTCACATCATTAAATAAATAAATAAAAATGCTGTCCGTATTTTCCTACCTCAATTGTTTTATTTATGATATTTGCAGCACATAGTAATTTTTATGCAGGCCAAACATGAGCTCATTTTAAAAGCGTCTGGACTGCAGCTGAAGTCTGAACTTTGACCACACATATGTTGCACGTCATGTTCTGCATACTACCATCTACTGCATGCAAATGCAGCATGCTTGTTGGCTTGACATGGATTTTTATAGCAAAGTGGTTTTATCCATCTATTTATTAAGAAAGTATTGTAATGCTAGATGTTACAGTTTTCTGTGATGATGCAGCTTTCTTTCTGATAAACAACATTAATGGTGCAGGGATGTATTATCAAGTAGGTAAAAAAAAAAAAAAATTCCCAAGCTGATAACAATTGCACTGTTAATATAAAGCAGCTAAACCCTCAGAAGGATTTTCTTGGCTGCTTCATAAGTAACATCTACTGTATGTTTTACACAACTACTGCATGCTTGGCATGCTACTGTGAATTGTTATGGTGATGTGACATGCTTTTGTGAGAAAACTGTGACTCCATAAAGGCTATTATACCTGATTTTATGCTCTGTGGGAAAAATGGAAAATTCCCCATGTTCACTGTGACTCTTTCTGCCAGTTTAACAGACATGGCTTCTAGAAGTGTGAGAAACATCAATAACAAAAACAGCCAATGTGTGAATGACTGAATACCTCTGCTTAAATGGATTAATGAAGCCATTAATGTTACATAACTTATGTTAGAAAAGGGCTTTTGGCGCTGATGATTTTGTCTTCTGTACAGAGCAATTCAGAATTTCATTACTGACTCTAGTCACTATAATGTTTGCATTGCCTTAAGCTTTGCATTTCAGATCAGAGTTTTCATATTTTCAAAGAAGCTTGAGGTGGTGTGCAATCTTACCGAGTGGTACAAGTTTAGATTTGGCCCAAATTAAATCCCCAATGCACTTAAAGAATTCACAGTACTTTACTGAGTCTCTTTTTGTCATTCAGATGGCAATCAGAAGTGAGGCTTTTAGATCAGACAACATGTGGCATTACATTAGGGTATTCAGGAATGGTTAGCCTGTCACTTTGGTGCCTCGTTTCCATTATTAGACTGTACCAATGTGACATTTCGGTCCTCGTAGGTCCCAATGTTGTGTCCATTTGTGGTTGAAGTCATTTGAGTTGCCTCTTAAATCTGCTGGATTACAAAGCACAAGCCATTTTTTAACATGACCCATCTTCCAGAAAATGGCAAAATAAATAAATAAATAAATAAAAAATTGGAGCACGCTTCTCTGTGGAGTACCCCTTTGTTTTTAGCTTAGATTCATGGTAAGGTGCAGTGCTGACCCAGTTTCATTGGAAAAAAGTAAAACCTTTGTCTTAAAGGAGGAAGTACATAATAATTTAATCAAAAGGAGTCTGAAATCAAAGTCAGTAGTCTGTTGATTAATAGTAACCATCCTAGAGATGGATGAATCTTTTAATGTATCCTTTTTTAACTACTGTTTTTTGTCAAAACACACATTCTTGTTTTGAAGAATAAAAAGCCACCCAACAGCATGCTTACGGCCACAGATTGATTTGTCTGTGTATAGACATCCAAACTGTCCCCTGAGCTCAGACCAGTTTGAAACAAGCAAGGTTATTCATAAAGAGATGGATGTTGCTTTTTGTTTCTGGTGTCATTTTACAATCCATCTTAATGCATGATAATACTTGGCTGTTGGGTTTTTCCCTGTGCAAGGCTCCACACGAATGCATCCAGTTTGTCTGTAACAGAAGGCTGATGATAAAGACAAATTACTGTTCATAGACGGCTTACTGCAGTTCCAAGTGGCCAAAATGGTGAAAATAGGCCATCACATATTAAGCACAAGCTAATCAGGTGTCATTCATACGATCATCAGAAGAGCCAAAACTATATGTTTTTTTTTCTATGCCTTTGGTTGCAGTACACATATCTGATTTTAGTCACATCATTTTATTTTCTATACCAGTGTTTGTCCTCATCCACAATTTATACTTGAGACACGAACAGGAAAAGCAAGTATAGCATGTTAAATATCTTGCAGGTTGTCAACATGCAGTGTTACTGGTATGTGGTGAAGCCTTACAATGTTTCCCCCTTTTTACTAAATCAATATCTTGACATGCTCAACTAAAAATGCTTTGGCTGTAATGTCCTCTTAATTAAATGTAATGCGTTATCTACTGAAAGTGCAGTTGTGCTTGGAATGCCACAGCTTCACTTGGGCAATAAAAATATTGATAGTCCATACAATGTCATGCAGAATATCTCTGTGACTTTTATCAAGCCTGCTAACAAGGACACATGGTTTAAAAAATTAGTCTGTGTGAAAATTGTTAAATTCCTTTACACTGGTATGAGCACAAACAAACATAAACCCTGTAAAATGGTTTGATAGCTCATAATTTCACTATATTATCCTTCGGGAACTGGAGTAATGTTCATTCGTGCAGCTCCATAAAAGTTACTCTGTAATTTGCAAAGGGTGATTTAAAATGTGTAAATAACTACCCTGGTCTACAGTGCAAAATGCTTTCAGTGTCCTCATTTACATACAGCGATGCAGCTTATGCCCAGCTGCCTGACGATATCAGCATTGAAATGTGTCACTATGTGATGGGATGAATGTTTAAAGTGGTCATGGTAATTTAATTCTTTATCTTGGACACCAGGAGATTTTTTTTTTTTTTTTTTTTTGCACCCATCATAATTCTTAATAGTTTTAAATGATCTAAAACAAGGGTACCCCAGCAGCCACATTACAAATGTGAACAGGGAAAAACATTTTATCAAGGGAAGACATTAAGGATTGATTTATTACATGCACTTATATTTGATCCTAAAATTTCACATGCAAATTTTGTTCTTAAAAATACACTTTTTCTGATATATGAATTTGATTGAAAAGAATGAAAGATTTCTGGTGGGAACTGATGGTTTTAGTTGTCATGAAATAATCATACTGGATATAATATAATCTTTCCTGTGACAAGTGGAAAATTGCTATGTATTAAATTTGAATCACTCAACTAATATTTCAGCTTTGACAGTGATTTTTGTTATAATCACAGACAAACATGTCCTTGTTACTTTCTTCGTATCACCAAGCAAAACATCTGCTTGTTGACAGAGAATAGAAAGACTTTGGGGTATTATTCTGTCCGACTGTCGTGTTCACTGCTCTAGGAATGCAGAATTAAGCATGCTCAAATGGAATCATTTCAATAAATGACTGCTCCCCAAAAGAAAGATTTGCAAGCAAGCAAAATTAGCTACGTGGATAATTGTTAAGCATGACTAATTATTAAGCCAACACTGCCAGCTCTGGATTATGTTCTCATATACAGGTTTTAAAGCACTGACAAATAATGATCTTTTATTAAGATTGATTGCATGGATGTATGAGCACAGATTAAAATCCCCCATTTTTTGCCTTTGTAGCTTCCCTTATCTCCCTCCAAATGCCTTGCTGTCTGAGCGGCACCATCATCCACCCACCATCCTGATCTCATTTGTCTTTTACAAGCTGTGCTCATACATGTCAGGTCATCAGCCTGTTTGTCCTCCCTCCTACTGTTAGGCCGAGATGTGTCCTGCAGCCTACTGTGGTGCAGGAGAAATGCTATCCCATCTGGGATTTAGCACATGAGCAAATGGAGTAAATAGAAATTGGAGGAAAGTTTTTGCAGTTCAACACCTAAAGTGTTTACATGATTGGATAACGCTGTAATATTGGAAATCCTTGTATAAGATTTGAAGTGATTCATCGGTTAATGCAGCAATTTTTCCTGTAATAATTCTTTGAAGTGTGCATGGTCAAGATGTTCTTTGCTGGGTTATTTTATTCACGTATTTGTTTTATCGTGAAACCTTGCTTGTGAAAATGCACAATGTAGTGTTAACACTTTAAACACAGAATTCCTCACGGGCATCACCCTCTAATAAATCAGTGTTGTTTAAATTGACCTCCAGACCACACAAGGAAACCACAGACAACCGGTTGAAATTCTACAAACTACATAAGATAAAATATGAACATTTAAAGCATAAACACAAAATATGATGTTCAACAAAAGTTTATATTGTGAAGTGTAAAAATGTAGGAAAATGAAGCATGAATTAATTTAACTGCAGTGTTAATGTTCAAGAGAATGAAGAAAGGATTTCTGAACCCAACTAAACTAAATTTGATGGGGCTGTTTAAGAGGTGGGTCTAGATTAATGACTAATACAGGAAGATTAATTCACTATCACCAATCTTTTGTGACACTCAGTCATAATCACAGCAAACTTACGAGAGGGGATCTGTCCTCATCAGAGGATTCCATTTGACTGAGGAGACACTCAGGCCCAGTTCCGTTGGACTGTTCCTGAATCCAAAGGAAGCAATGTCAGGTGGATGAATCCTTACAATGCTACCCGATCACCTGGACCTTAGTAACTCTTTGCGGGCCGTCAGCTCAGTATCGGGTCTGCAGTGGTTCCTCCTATCTTTTCACTCATTTTACCCAAGACACAGCTTCAGGACTGATGTCACAAAACGGTGTGTAGTAAAAATACAGAGAAATAGAAAAGAAAAGAACCCTGACACAAAAGAACTCTTATGAGTTGTTCGGATTACATGAAGCTACACAATTTGTTTAAAATTCAGCGTGGAGTCGATGATGGTCTCACGGTATTTATAAAACTGCACTGTCTCAATAGTTTGTCCTTTTATAATAACTGAGTCGGGCATATTGACATTTTTCCTAAAATCAGTGGTCATGTCTTTAGTTTTCTGTGTGTAAAGTTGTGAGTATGAATTATCACACCACTTGACAAAGCTGTCAAAACAGGGCCATGACTGTTTTTATTTCCTTGAAGCAGACTTACAATCATTACATTTCAAGATAGAAAGATCTTTTAAATGGCTTTCACTCTAATTTAGTGGCAGACAAAGAGTGTTCTCTTTCAGGAAAAGCTAATCCTCTCATCTGTTTTACATCCAACTGGGACATTTGTTGATCAATAAAATTCCACAGCATGGCTTTTTAGGTGCGTGTCTCTTCTTGCGTGGCCCAGAATTCACTACACATACTGTATAAAGAAAACGTAAAATGCAAGTTTTACTGGCGCCAAGAACTCCTGCTTGCTAATAACTAAACGCAAATGAGTGATAATGACTTATAATAATACTGAAGTTGTCAGTGTCTCAAGTGACCTGTCTACATATTCATTAAAATTATAGTGAAGAAGTTTTATCAAAATAAGCAGCCTTGAATCATTTTATTATTTGTTTCATTTTTCTGTTTTGTGTTTGTTTTTCCTTTGTGCACAAATAATGTCAGTGACAAATTTGATTGTTGATTAAATGTTTAGCTGAATCCTTTTGAATACAAATACTTTCTCACTCCTGAATCCATACTCATCATAAATCAAGTCACACCACAAACCAGTCAAAACAAACCTCACTTTTACCATTTACTAGATGCAGCAATGGCTTAGAGAGATGGATGGAGAAAATGACCCCCAGGGGCAGTTGCTCAGTGTCAAGGTCAGTGGTGAGTTGTCAGAGCTACAAGGAAAAAATCCATTACTGAAGTGAGGAAAAGGTGTAAAATTTGTCAGTCTCAAATGAACAGCAGCTTTTTCTTACCCATTGGTTAGTTTTGTGCCTTTTGAGAGTCTGACTTGACCATGGCAACTATAAAGGTACTATGTTTCACGAAAAACCCAAAGGTTGTTTCAGTATTTTACATGCTAAATGCAGTAACAATTACAAGTTACTCATTTAATGTGGCCAACCTTGAATTCATACTGTGCACCAGAGAGGGATATAGAACCAAAGTGGCTTTTCATCTGATGAACATATGTATTCCCGCCTATATTAAGGTTGGTGATCTATTCAAAATAAAAACAATTCTGTAAATTTTTAGACACGTTTCTCTACTTACGTGGAGGCCTAATGAGGGACTGATGCATCTTGATACTATTAGAGTATTTGAAAAAGAAATAAAGAAGCCCAAATCCGGATCCGGATAAGCACAATGAAGCTGGTTGTGAACTCGATAATTCAACCCAGGGTTTTCCCATCTTGATCAGTACGCGATGTCTTAAAAGGGGTGGTGTCTGCAGCATCTGACCAATCGCAGAGAAACCCTGCAGAGCAGCGTACGTTACCATGGAGGAGCAGACAATTATTCTTCAGATATATGAAGAATTTAAACACGTCATCTAGGCAAAAAGCAACACTGTTGCCACAGCAACAGCCAAGAAAGAATGCTGGCAGAAAATTGCCAACTGTCGATGCGTAAATTCGTGAGATAATGTACGATATTAATTAATCAGACAATATAAATGGACAGCACTATGATCACTCAATTTCACTTTATTATGCCACAGATGGTTCGGGCTGAGCGCTTCCTCAGTGCCTTTCCTTTCGTTTTTATTTTCCATTGAGTTCTTGAGGCTCAGCAACCCCCCCCATGTGAGACCATTTTGTGTAGGAATATTAATTTATCACCATGACGGCACAAGTAGTTGTGTGAGCATTATTATTAACCTTATTATTTCAGATGCAACCCTAGTGGAGCTAAACAGACTTGGGAACAAGTCAAGAATAAGTACAAAAACATACTTCAAAGCAGTCAGTGACAAGACTTTATTTATTTATCAAAAGGATTGCATCTATTCCTAAAAACTCTTTTTCTCTTCTTACAATCCGTCCACCAAGGTTGACAAAATGTTTTAAGAATGGGCAGGCCATTTTCCAAGAGAACTGATTGGTCAGGAGGTGGTGCTTTTATACTCGTAATCTCTTATCCAGAGCTTAACCTATTTTGGAATAGGTTAGCCAATTGAGCGTCACCATGGAGATATATCCCAGTAAGAAGTGAACCAGGGTCGTAGGATGGAAAACCCAGGGTTAACCCTGTGGTTACCTTGATAGGAGAAAATCCAGCTTCGTTGTTGCAATCAGAAGAACCAGAAGCAACAAGGGAGCCGGAAGTGAACACATGTGAACACCATATGTTGAACTCTGTGTAGTAAAAGAGGAAACAAGACAGAACAGAGGAGTCAAAAACTGAAAACCCATAAAACAACACTTGAAACTGAAATCTAACAAGAACTAAACCAAAAGAGAACAAAGACCGGTAGACCATGACATTGCACAGGTGTATGGCACACAATGTGGAAATCTCTGTGGGAGCAGATGAATAAAACAGATGGGAGCAAACACATAAATTAATTTGGTATGCATACTGTTTATTTTTGTTTTCTCAGATTAAGTTATTCTTTGTAGAAGAACATTTTCTGTGGATGATGTCATCGATATGCTTGAAAAATAATTTGTCTATGCAGAATGTCCCACTGGTTAGCCATGAACAGGCACAATTATAACACCAGACATTTTAGATAATATATTGCAGAAATGTAACACAACATTCCATCCCTCCTACCTCCTTATAAACAGACACGTCATAGTTGTGCAGTATCATTTTGTGACAGTTTCATGTAATGCAAAAGGATAAGCATGTTAAACTTGTAGAGCCTTGAAAATGTAGTGATATTCACCCTTTCATTATGTGTGACAGTTTCATATGAGGCTAAATGTTGGCATGTTAGGATTATAAAGCATGCAATAATTTTAGAGCCCAGAAAGCCGAGTAGTTTTACCATTTTTTAGCCTCAATGGTAGAACTGCAAGGTTTTGTGAGGATAAGCATGAAGATTTAACTGTAATTTACGTATATCACGAAACAAAATTATCTCTCAAAATTCATTTTAGTGCAAGTGTTTTTTGGAAAAAATTAATAAATAAAACCTTTTTACCGTGGTTATTAATGCATTACAACCAAGAATAGACCCCTGATCTTCTGAATATTTCAATTATTTATCACACACTAAAACCTTACAAGTGAGAGAAATACATAAAAAGACACACCAAAAACTTTCGATAAACATTTTTTCTTAGACTACTGAAGCAAGTAAAACTTAACTTCACCCAATGTTTTTAAAACACACTGACAGCTGCACTATATGTTCAATTCCATGTTAATATGCAGGCTATGTGAAAAGGTCATATAGTTATAAAAATATTCCTTTTGGGCAGAGATTAAGCCAAAACAACAATAAAAGGATGTAGTTAGTAGTCTGTGACCCTTTTTATATCATACCCCTATTCTGTAATGAGATGAAATGATTGCACAAGAGACACATTAAAACTGGGTTACACTGACAGTTCCTTCTGAGAACTGCTTTGACAAACACTCAAAATTTAATCTGTTTATATTTAGCTGCTTCATGATTGAATAATGCATCCATTTTACATGCAAAAACAACTGCAGGGTGTCAGCGATAATGAAAAATGGATACATTCAACATAGTTTCACAGAAAAAGTTATCTTCTGCAAACTCTGCCAACTAAATCCATCATTAGCAGCATTAAATCCATAAGATACCCACCCATCCTTGCTGGGGGAAAGCCAGCAGAATGGCTTACAATTAATTCCATCACTGACTAAATCCGTTTGTAAAGATTTATGGATTTGTAATTAGCATAAACACGAATGCGATCTATAACAATGACATTATCTCTGCTGAGCTAATCGCTTTATTCAAACATCAAAACAAGGCGGAGTAATATCTTTTTTTTAAAGATATCTCATCTCTGCACTGTATTTTGTTGTTAAAATACTTTGACATTAACTGTGACAAGAGCAAGAGTCCTCATATTTAGGATGCTTCGAGTGTGATCCCATGTAGCATCAAGTAAGATGCTGATATCGATCTACTGTCAAATGCATTTAGAAACGAAAGACAAAACTTCCAAATGGCAGCTCATTTGCTTCAATAAAAACAGATTTCAGACCATGCCAATTAAAATAATGAATGTGGTTGGAGAATGGTTTTATCGTACATTGTGAAACACACACACACACACACACACACACACACACACACACAAAGATATTTTATCAATTCAGATGAGCATGGATTGTGCATTTTCTTTTGTATGCTACTTTCAAGGCAATGTATTTTGGTGGGGTATTCTTTTATAAATGCATCATGATGTTGTGAAAAGATCTATTTTAAGACAAGCTACTATGTTTTAGCCAATGATTGTGGGCATTATTTTTGAGTTAGAAGTTCTAATGGCAAAATTATCCCTATCTTTCAATAGTCTAGAATCCTTTAAAAAAAAAATCCTGGATCCAGACAGGAGATTTGGATCAACCCTGAAATCCAATCATTCATTCCTTATTCCATTTCTGACATTTCCTGAAATTTCATAATGAGTGTGTAAGAATATTTCTAGATAAAGTATCAAGTTTACCAACTTGTATTTGTACTAGATCTGGCCATGCTTAGGTACAGACTCTAATGGTAGAACAGGGTAGCTGCAAACAGAAAGCATTGCTGGTGTCACATTATGTAATCCCAACATCGACATACATTAGATATGTCCTCAAAATTTATTACACAATTAGCAATTATTTCAAATTTAGCATAATTGTTGTGAACATTTTGACCAGACACACCTGTGACAGAGAGGTATTTATAAAACTTATCATGGCCTATGTCATTATTAGAAAAAGAAACCATGCACTCAGTCAGTGCGTCTTTGGAAAGCAAGCTGATCTGCTTGGTGTGAGCAGAGTGGTCTCTGAGAAGATACGGCTTTCAAAAATAGATCCAGTTAGTTATGTCATAATTATGGACCTGTGTTGCACATTAACTGTATGAAAACCATTCCAAAGGATGTCCAAGTGGGTTTTTGGGCACTAATGTGACATTTGAGACAGATTGGGCATTTCCCTACCATCACTGAACTGGATTATGCCATCTGTGTTGGATCATCTGTCAGTTCCTAAACTGAAATCAAGCAGGAAAGAATTGTAGCCTATTTCCATTTATGCTTGTAATGCATGTGTTCAACAGTTTAAGTTCTGTTGAGTTCTACCCTCCTCTAGTTACAGATATTCTTGGGTGATGGTGTTTTCTGGTATTTGAAATTAAACCGTTGATTTTTTTTTTTCTTATAAATATCTCTTTCTTAAACTTATGCCATTAACTGCACTTCTTTCTGTCACAGCAACCTTTTTTTTCTTTTTAATGCAATATGCTGTTTAAAAGCTATATA
>JBBBVU010000005.1:8883192-8897188 GCA_037177055.1 Atherinosoma microstoma
GGTTTTCAGCGATCTGATACAAGCATCGGAACGAGGCTCCATTTGCCACGCCCCCTCCGTACTCGCTACACGCCTCGGCTTCAAACGTCCCATCACTAGTCAAAGCCATTAAACCACCAGTTGTGGCATCTATGCAGAGGTTAAACAGTCAGGAATGAAGACACACTGTTAAAACTTGGAATTTGGTTAAAAAAATCTATTTTTTGTGAAATACAAATCTGTGCAGCAGCAATGAAGGCCATACAACACAAAAATGGTAAGTAACCATATCAATGGCTGTTTGCTTTGACAAAATTTCTGTTACTATTTTACACTAGATGGCAAATTTGATTGTAGGCAGTTAACTAATATCTAAAACGTTTAACTTCTTTTGTTGTTAGAAACTCATTTTGTCAGGGTGTGTGTGGAAAAATGGACCCAAATGCAGGATGGAGAAACAGGAGGCAGATGGAATGCTATGAAGACGGTTTAATCAAAAATAGACAAGACTGATACCAAGCTACGGGGAAAACAATTGGAAAACTAAGCAAAAGCATGACAGAGGAAACCAACAGGATGAACTGACAACAGAACTGAAATCAGGGGAGAATAATTACAAAGAGGAACTAACGAGGGACAGGTGAAGTGCATGAGCAAAATCAAACCAGGTGAACTAATGAACCAGAAACTGAACCAAAACCACAGGGGAGGAACCTACAAAATAAAGCAGGAAACCAAAAATACATGACTAGAAATTAAACCCAAAAGCCCTCAAATCATGACACATTTACATGTGTCACCCTTTTTCCAGTCTCTGCCCCATCATGCCCCCCCAAAAAGCTGGTTCGCTTTCAATGTTCGTGACACAGAGCCTGATGTAATATAAACTTTAACATTAACTTGTAAGATGTTGGCATTAAACATCAATCACTATCTAGAAGAGATTTCCACGGCCCCATTTTTAGGTGGAGAAAGTGAATTAACCAAAAGTCTCAATGAAATTCTACACAGATCTGATGTAGTTACTCTCTTAAGCTCACTTGTCAGTATTGTCACATATCTCCTGTTATTTTCCTGTCATCCCTGTTACTGACTCTGAATGACTGACGACGTCTCTGACTCCTTTGGGAAAAAAAAAAATCTACTCTAGAATCTACGATCACAAGATTTCTAATCAGAGCTCTGATAGACACGACTTCTTGCTATCTGGTGTTTCTACAACAGAAAAAGAACCACAAAGTTTTTTCACTGTCTTAACTGTTAAAGAATATTATTTAAATTATTAAGGATTATTGCTCAAGATCTTGTAATGCAGCACCAGCTTATGTGCTGGGTCTCAGCTCTGGACAGCACCAACCCAATTTAACCTCTGTTGTCACTTTCCCATACTATATGTGGCAGGGCCAAGGACGGCCTGGGTGAGGATTGAACCGACAACCTCCCAGGTGAGAGTCATGCGCGCTGACCAGTCAGCCAAAGGAATATCCCTGCGGCCAAGTAGCCAGGGCACATGATCAATCGGACGCATAGTGACAGGACTCTCACTGTACTCTACTTTAACTTTTCTAATATTTTGTCCATATTGGCACCAGTCTACCACCGCACCTTGACTTGCTGCTAAAAACAGAATCATTATGGTGTCAGCTGTCAGTCTCCATTGTCATAGCTGGCTGACTGGTGTCAATAGTCAGTTAGAGGTGCAGACAAGTTAGGGGACTTCCAATTAATCATTCAATGACGACCGATTGGATGAGATGTGTTTAAATCAATCACTGTAAAAGATATGGACAGACCTTCTGTCACGTGACCCGTTGGTTTCTGAAGAGCTGAATTGAGGCTCGTTGGGCATTTCCCACCGTCGCCTTCTTCGCATCGTCACAAGTCTTGTCACTCCTGGAAAATGCAAAAATGGGCGTCGAGGATGCGCTGAGAGGGGGCTGTGAGCGTGGGGACGGATGATTGACACCAATCAAACTCTGAGCTGCCTGTAGCTATAAGTTAACCAAGCTAAGCCGGAGCTAACCAGCTAACGGAGGTAGATCTAGAGCGGGCTAAAGCTAAGGCGCGCTTTTAGCCGGCTTAAAAACATGGCTGTGCTACCCTCTGCCTCCTTTCTGCCAGATATCTGGCACCTGTCAATCAAAAGGACACGCCCTTAATTATGAAGAATTTCCAGATTAATTAACATCTAAACAAATGAGTTATAAAAAAAAAATCACTCCCCCCAACAGACTTGTCATGAAGGTTAACTTGACCTATTACACCTAAAATGTTTTTTTGTACCCGGCTGTAAACATGTTTATTTCTGCTGTGAAGTGTGCCTTTTTAACATGGGAGTCTATGGGGATTTGTTCTGTTTTGGAACCAGCCCCTAGTGGATGAGAGGATAACTGCAATTTTTTTGGCACTTCCGCATAGGTTTCTCATTTCTAAGCCGGAGGTTGACGTTTGGTTTAAATATAACCCATAGAAGATTAATTTAAATTTAAAACTGACCCCAAACCCATCTAAATAATGTCCACCCACAAAGAGCAAATTTTTTCTTGCAACGTCAGACTCAAACCGTCCAATTTGCCAACACTGCTTGCTGTCCTGCTGGTGGCCACATGCTGAGCTGATGTCTACTGAATGGAGTTATTCCTGCACTCTCATTGCAGGTTCTCATACTTGCTATGGGAATGGAAGTTTTACCATTAAACAATGTTGATAAATTACTCCATACTTTGAAGATGACTGAAATAATATCTGCAGAGTGTGTAATTTCACATTCAAGCAGTTTACTCTGCATTTCATTTAAGCTGATCTGAGATGTGTCAGTCAGGCTGTTGTACAAACACACCACTAGAATCTGAGAGCAGAATGCGCTGCTCATCTGCCTGTAATTATGAGACATTGTATTCATTTGCTGATTGTCCATGTTTGGCCCAGTGGTTAGCGACACATTTGTCTGTAATGCTACAAACTCAGAATGTAGATTTTTTTTTTGCTTTACTCATACTTTACACCAAAGAAGCATACATACGGGAAGCAGACGTAAGAGCTCATTGTGAGGAAACACACCCAACTTGTGTGCAAAAGTCTTGTTATCAAGTGCTGTGACATTTAAATCCCTCACATCAACTTAGATTATTGCAAAGGCACCAAATATCTCTCAAATGTCAGCCTTGGCTTTTCCTTGTCTTGCTTGTGTTTCTTGCCCTCAACTCTTTGTCATATCCTTTCTAGGTAAAGTGAAATAAGTGATAAAAATAAGAGAACATGTTAGCAGGAAATGCTTCTTTTATGCATGCAACAGCCTTTTTACTGATTTAAACCGTAGCCATCATCAGCATAGGAGGGATATAGGCCAGTACACTAACTTGTCTCAATCTTAGACACACCAGTTAAATTTTGAATGCAGCATGACTGCTCCTGTGGCAATGCTAAAAATGAAAATTTGAATATTACTGCAATGATTGTGTCTCTTTAGTTAATTATTGAATTATTCTAAAATGGCTTGTTAACTTGCATGTGTTGATATGTACTACTCCCTGTCCCTTTGATGGTTGATTATCTCCACTGGTGTGA
This sequence comes from Atherinosoma microstoma, assembly GCA_037177055.1. Taxonomy (NCBI): domain Eukaryota; kingdom Metazoa; phylum Chordata; class Actinopteri; order Atheriniformes; family Atherinidae; genus Atherinosoma; species Atherinosoma microstoma. Next base: position 8,886,739 of record JBBBVU010000005.1, read on the forward strand.
CTGCCTTATTTTTTAATCACATCAGCAAATTTAAAGTCCTTCCCCCCTTTTTGTTCTTCCATCTTCTTGTTTGTTTTTTGTGCTTTCAATGAAATCCTCAGAGTAACATCTTCTTGCCTTTGGATTTCCTCAGTTTTCTCTTTGCACTGGATTTTAATTGGACTTGTCTTGCCAGTTTTCTGCAGAACCCTTTCTTCTCCTCTGTGGGTTTTTATTGAATCCACTGTATCTTTTATTTCTTCTTCCCCCTGTTCATTACTTACTCCCTGTTTACACTTGATGCATTTGAGTCTCCCTTCTTGATTTCCACATTGTAAGCATGGCTTTAACTGATCTCATTTGCTGGTTCTTTGAACATAAAATCAACTTTCTAGAAAAAAGCAATTTTGTCATTTTTCTATCTGTTAATGTTTACTGACTGAAACTCAGTTAATACAATCTGATTAGACATCTGATACCATAACAGAATCCCAGCTGGATAGTCAATTGGAGAGGACGCAAGAGGTTGTACCACAACAATTTGAGAGCCGAACAACGTGAAGCATCACTGATCCACTACATTTAATTATCAGCATCCTCTTCAAAAGCATTGACTGTGTATTTATAATCCAGTTCTTTGTGGGGCAGCTGTTGCCTAGGAAGTGGAGCATTCAGCACCAATCTGGAAGTGGGAGTTCAACTAATGGCTTCCCTAGTCAACATGCTGGACTGTCCTTTGGCAAAATACTTAAACTTCATGTGCATTACCTGTCATTCACTTTGGACAAAAGCATAAAGTTATTTGACAGTTCTCTCTTCACCTTCCCAAAGAATTGCGTTTCACCTTTGACAGGCAAAGTTTTGAACCGCAGCTAAAATTCTTCCTTCACAAAAAGATTGTTCCAGGGTTCTACCTTAGTTCTGAGTCTGGTAAAGTTGAAGTTAAAAATTGTAATAAGATATGCCATGAGGCTCAGGTCATTCACATTTTTTTTACAAACTTTTTGTAACTATTGCATCAGTTAAGGTCCCATTATTTTCTGATGCATTATTCACAAATGAAATGTGCAACTGCTGGTGAGAAATCAACCCAGACTTAAATTCAGTTGCAACTACCCATGTGTGTAACCTCAGGTAACAATTAGCACGCATTGTTGTAACATGTTGTCACTGCTGATTTCTACTGACTGTTTTCCCTGCGGAGTTTGATGAGTAACTTGTCACTCAATCAATCACTGCATAAAATAGAAAACAAAACTCCAAACTAGATGAGACAGAAAATCAAAACGGGCGCTTAAATGCCTCTTAAGCTACATTTTCAGTCCCTGGAAGAATTTGAGGGAAAAGATTAGGTGAAATAACAAACTTCATAGTCAAATAGGAGCCAAGAAAAATGTGAGCCAGAAGGCAAGAGAGACATTGCATCAGGGACCAATTTACATCATGACACTTGGCAAGATAGGGCTTCAGAGGTGTTACATCTGGAGGTGACTAGCACTGAACAGTCTAAAATTATGTGCACATATATTTGAATATTTTCAAGATAATTCCATGGTGAAATCAGAAGGCATGGAAATACTGAACATGCAAATCGCTTTGCGAAAAAAAAGGGGGGAAAAAGCCATAAAGATCTGTGCCACTTATTAAGATGATAAACTCTAAAATTACAATATGCCAGGAGGACACAAACTCACATATAGTGGTGACATTATACCGAGATATCTTAAAAACATTGACCTCAAAGAGCACATTAAATGCAGGATACAAAAATGATTCAATACATGACTAGCAGGCTTATTTAAACATAATTCAATCTGCTTTCCAATGTCAAATAAGTCCAAATGATGAAACTTTCCTCAAATAAGTAGAAAATGCTGATACCATGATGCCTCTTTTGAGAACTTCAAGCCTCCTTTTGAGCCTTTCCTGCTCTGTTCTTGATTCAACAGCCGATTTAACATTCGACCCAGTTTCAGCGAGGCTCTCTACTGGGACGCAACCTAGAAGTGTCATAGAGAAGAACCAGAATAATAAGGCCCTCCACTCTGGAAATAAAGCAAACGATATTGTGTTTATGCCCCTTAGATTAATGCACAAGCACAACATATTTCTATGTGGATGATCTGCTTTTTTTGAGAAGCACACACAATCATAAGCTTGCATTTTTGCAATCTACATGGGGGGGGGGGGGGGGGGACAGAAACAAAAAAAAACAGAACAAGCAAACTTCCTTCCCACACCCCCACCTTCAATTTTGAAACCCCCCCCCCCCCCCCCCCCCCCCCCCCCCCCCCCCCCCCCCCCCCTCCCCCCCCCCCCCCCCCCCAGCCACAGAAAAAGACAGGATAAGTACAGTGTATTCCAATACTCATACATTTAATTTTGAAAGCCAATTATGCACACCCTGTCCCTTGGATGTTAGTTCAGTATGGAAATGACAGCCAAGAATTTTATGCGACCCTTAGGACTATAATTAGTATTATAATATAATGTAATTAGTCTTACCATGCAATGTAATCGCACAAGTCTTGGAATATCAATAGTTAATGTGCAAACTGGATCACAAACAACCTGATTAAATATTCTAACTTACTTTCAAAGAGCTAGTAGCAGTCTGCCAGCAGGTCTCACAGGGAATTTAATGTTTTTATTGAAGTTAGTGAAGTACATATTGTCTCCAAGGTGAACCTCAACAGGCATTACGCTAATTATAGGATTGACTACATCATCTTCAGTATGTTTTTCATTTTTAGAAAATCAAAAAAAAATTGTATCTCAATTACTCATGTAGCGAGATACTGTACTGTAACTATTTGTCAGATATTTCAACAGTTTCAGCTATGTATCCTATACTTTTAGGTAACTACTACTGCTTATGTGTTCCTCATACCCCTATAATGGGCAACATAAAAAACACTTTTACATCACTCACATCTTTTTTTTTCATTTTAATTATCAGCTTATTGTTAAGATATTCACAAGTGTGTATCTATCTATCTATCTATCTATCTATCTAAACAACATCATCACACCACGTCATATCACATATCATATAATTTCATTTCATTTTTATTTAATTTGATTTCATATCATATTCACAAACAAGACCTATTAGCTCATTGTTATTACTCAGTCCATCTTGTTGTCCAAACTGACCTGATGTGCATACAGAGTAATGAAGCAAATAAGCCCGTTGGATGTGTGTTGTGATGTTTCAATTATGTCTCCAGTGCTTTCATTTTGGTGATTATTACTGCCTTCAAGAGAAGTGAAAAAGTAGTTCCATCCCGTTAAAAAAATTAAATAAATCTGTGATGTGGTATGAAAAAAAGACATTTAAAAACCAAAATTGGAAATACATTTAGAATAGAGTGAAGAGTGCAAATTAAATTGTGTGTGTAAACTTCATGGATGACTACAAACAAGCTTCTCTGTTATCTAGGGCAGCCTGCTGCAAATTACACTGCCTAGTAGTTGTTTTTGCGCATCTTCAAGAGAGTGTTCCTCTCTCCAATCATGCTTCTGCTATCCACTCTCCAAAGTGTTACAGCCATAATTAGGGTAGATTAATGAGGAGGCCACTTGAAAATGAAACATATGAATAATAAAGGTGTTGTTATACAAACACTGTTTCATCTTTGATTGTAATCTTACACAATACTCATATGGGAGAGTATAACGAAAAGCATGTTATCAGATTTATTATAGCCATGCTGGCCATTTCCACTGATATTGATGAAGAGGTAAACTTACTTTTTTTCTGTCCTGTCTTCTCATATTATAAACTATCCCCAAAAATGACACATTTTACATTATAGAGACTTGGAGAGAAAAGGAAATATATACATGACCTATTATACGTAAATATTACAGAGATATCTTAATTTGAAAACAGTCAAAGACCGCCCCCTTTCTCCCAATCTTAGCTCTTTCAAATAATTGAACTCCTGGGACTGCTCATGGGAGATTTTGAGTCTACTGAGAGAACACAATGGTTAAAGTGAGTAAATGTGTGTAACTAAAATGATCGTAGTGCAAACACAGAGCTCTCCTTGCTGAGGTTAGAAAGTTTAAGGACCCCCTATATGACAAAAAGTTCAACTGCTTCTTCCTGTCAATTTGCTTTTTTTTCCCCAATGTCTAACAGAAATCTGATTGCCATAATCAATTAAAGTAATCATTGTTATGCTAGATTAAAAGAAGCCAAAGCAGTTGGTCTACTAAGGCTGTTACTCTTTGTTTGTTTGTATCTATTTTTATGTTATATTGCTCACAAATATGCCTGCACAAATAAATAAATTAAATATTCAGTGTTTTCCTCTGGCTCTTGTAGAATATTACCACAGAGTTGTTGCAAATAAGTAAGTTATTCCAAAGAAGATGAATGAGTTGTATGTGCTTCTGATGTTAGACTGAAAGAGTCTACGTATTTCTTTTCATCTTAATGTCTGGAGATAGCATCCTTGATGGACAACACTGGTTAAATTACAACTGCAAATGGTTGCTGGAAAAGAGAATTTAATGTCCTTTTTTTTGTTTTGTTTTCTCTGTGTCAAGGTTTCCTAAAATGAGAAACACCACCATTAAATTCCCCTCCTGAAAAAAGATTGCTTTGTACTATGTTAAATTTAGCATGGCAGGATGAAAGTTAATTTCCACATTAAACAGTTATGCTGATCTCTGATTTTGGAGGGGGGGAAAAACAAACCACAAAGCACTGTGAGACCAGTGAAAAGTGGAGAAAAGTGGAACAAACTTTCCCTCAGAATCCAGGCCAATGCTTTATCCGTTAGCCAAGTGCTGTTCTTTCCAAAACGCCTGTGATGCTCTATGATTAGGTCTTTGTTTGAACTAAGTACAAGCCCACACACAAATACTTTACTCTTAATTGGGATATCTAAAGAATAAGAGCGAGTAGGCTGAAGATGGAGGAGGGCAGTTAAATTTTATATCCTGCAAATAAGGAGTTTATGTCTTCAAGAGGCTCAAGCTGTTTCTTACTAGAGATCAGGTTGAGATCAGCTTTAGCTTGCTTATTATCTTTGAACTTTATCCATTGTGTGATGCTTTCGAGCATGTCGTCAGAGAATAAGTGGAACCCTTTTAGGAGTTGCTGATGGTTGAATAGCAAGCATTAACAAAAGCTTCATGGGTCCTTTTGGCCTTGGCAATTCACAACCAGGCCTGTTTGATCTATAGAGAACACACCGTGGATGTCAGCTCCTGGAATGGTTATTTCCCTGGGGACCCAGCCAATATGGGACAGCAGAATTCAAGAGGCTAAAAATATATTTGTAAGAGGTGATTACAGGTATAAAGTCTGATGGGAACAGAGAAAGGCTTTGAAATGCTAAATTAATGTCCACATCATGCTTTAAAAACGAATGATTGTCATCCTTTGTCATTTTCTCCGTTTTATTTGCATATATAGACAGTATGTATGTATGTACATATATATATATATATATTAGTGCTATTAAATGTGTTCTTGAAGGGATGGAAGAGGCCAAACTATCCTTACTGCAGCAACAAGAAAATGCTAACATAGTTGATGACATAGTTTGTGTACTTCAATTACCTTAAAAAAACTAATGAACCTGTCATCAATTAAAGATTAATTAGGTTTCTATGCTGACTGGATTCAGTATAAAACCTCATTTTACTATATAGCTTTCACATTTTCTGCAGTTAGACCAGTTTTATAATAATAATAATAATAATAATAATAATAATAATAATAATAATAATAATAATAATGGTAATATTAATAATAATAATGTCGTCAGAGAATATTATAATTATTGTTATATTATTTTTGCTCCCAGCACACCACACCAAAAAAAACATACACTGGAGAAGGGAAACTTATAGAAGATGTCCAACATCTTGCTACATATGTTGAAATAATATGCTCATATGCCCTTCATGTACAGCATATATTTGAGTCCTTCATTTCAATCTGTTGTTGAGATGGACTCTCAGGTACCTGTACTCCCCCACCTTGTTTACGTCTTCTCCAAGGATATGAAAGGGCTGCGTTTGAAGTCAATCACCATTGCCCTGGTCTTGGCCACATTCAGAATCCTGCACCACAGCCCTGTACACCTCCTGCCGTCCATCTCTTATACACCCAACCACAGCAGAGTCATCAGAGAACTTCTGCAGGTGGACTGATCCCAAGTTGTACTGGAAGTCAGAGATGTACAAAGTGAACAAGAATGGAAATAGCACGATCTCCTGTGGCGCTCCTATACTGGTGGTCACCATGCCATTGCTCCGACAAACTGTGGTCTGCCTGTCAGGTAATCAACAATCAAGGAGATTGACAATTCAGCATCAGATTCTTGAATTCTTCCAATTTTCTTTTCAGGGCTCAAATGTGATCATTGATTTTTCAAATGGAGCTATTTGGTCAAGGATGGATGATGAGAAGTGACTGGAGTTACGTCAGGTTTGAAAGAAGAACTGAGTGTTAAAAGTCAGGCTGTCTGGATGTCCCTATCATATGGCCAAATTGCCCATCATTTGTAACCCTGCATGTAAGAATGTTAAACAGATGCTTTCCTTATCAGCAACCCCTTCAAATTCAGTCTGTTCCACTGCCTCTTGATTAAAAATAACCTCAAATACAAAAGAGCAAACACTCTTATCAGACAGGGATCCGGGGAGAAAAATAACCCTCACCGTGAAAGCACCTCTCCTCCCTTTTTCTGTGACTTTCTCAGCCAACAAAGGGAGGGGACAAGCGGCCGGGGAGGACATATAAGTGTGGAGATGAGGAACAACTTGTCAAGATGGTGGATGATAAACAGAGCACTCCATGTGGGTGGAGCAACTAAGTGATACTGCTTGCCCCTTGGGTGGCTTTACCCACATTTGTAACAAATGCCGCTCATGTCGCATTGGCATTCATCATTCAGGCCTTTTTGGCAGCATTTCACCTTACAGCAGTCACAGATTGTGCATAATCTGGTCTGCAGGAGCACCACCATGAGTGTGTCAGTAAGCTAAAGTATGTAAAAGAATTATGTTAACTAGTTTACTGTAAGAAAAAATGTTAAACAGATGCTTTCTGATATGGTCATCCATACCTATTCTACTACAAAATAGGTTTTTAGGGACCTGAACAGAAATAAATTGCTTAGAAATATCAAAGCAAGAAGACAGGGGCTGCCTGTATTCTTAACAAATTTTCCAGCAATGCATAAATGACATTGGCAAGGTGCAAACTGATTTCACAGATCTAAGAATAAACCAAACTGTGTCTCGCCATGTTTGCAAGTAAAGTTGTACTTGAGAGTTTGCTAATTAAGTGTTGAGGACAAAAATCCTGGTGTATGTCATCACATAACATCTAAATAAAATGAATTTCCTGTTCTAACACCCTGCTCTCAAGTTCAATATTACATTGATGTGAATAATTAGTTAAATATCATAATTACACTGTATAAGATTATTGGCATACTTTGGGGATTTAAGCATCTCTGATAGCATAGAAATGTAACCCATCTTGATTTAAACCGATTTCACTATGGAAACCAAAGCACTTAGTGTATTAAAAGAGGTTTGGACAATGGCTTACACAACTTAAGCCCACATAATAAAGAATTAATTAACTATTTACCAGAGTGATGCATATTAAGGCATGTTTAACAATCTGTGAGGCGAGCTCTCGACAGCCACTTGGCCGGGGTGATAGATTTCAAAGCAGGATGAGACATCAATCACTGTCCCGTGGTGATTGGTTGTTTGTGTGTGCGGCAGTGGCCCTCCATCTCAGTGAGGCGAAGGTTGGCTGATTGCTCTCTCTGCCTCTCTACATTCATTGTAGCTACCTGACACCATGTTATATACCCAATGCTGTGCATGGAAATGCTTATTTACACTTGGCTGGGCCAAACCTCCACATCTGCAATATCATTTGGGTGTCTTGAAGCTGAATTTGCCGGATTGCAGGTTTAGTTGTCTGGTTATTGCCCCTCTTGCTGTTTTTGTCCATTTATACTGAGATAGGTCAGATGTCTGTCTTCTAGCCCTGCTGCTACGATAGTTGACTGACAAGTGGTTAAGATGTCTCTTTGTGCTGATCAGAAGGTTGACACGAGAGTGAAAAGCTTTGCTGCCATATCAAACTGCTTTGAAACTGCTGCAGAATCAGGCCTTAGAGCTACAACAACTGCTGAAAGCACACATGGAATTACAATAAAACTTAAAAAAATTGTGTGCAATGGTATTTGAATGATCAGGGCATTCCCATTATATGTTTTTGGGACTTGGGGAAAAAAAAATATTAACTGCTTTCCCTCAAAATATTTACCACTCCTTTCTAAAATATTGTTGGGGGTTGTAAATCTTGTTTAGGGTAATTTGTGTTAAGTTTTCTTCAACACTGCTGAGCAACAGACAAATCTTCAAAGCCATTGGAGAAGAAGGGTAAACATGTGTACTGATTAAACTTATTTATCAAATAAGAAGAAAATCGTCTCCCAGTGAGTGGCCTGGATTCATTTTTCATTATGTTTCCAAAATGTAAGAGTCAGTGATTGCCTCTTCAGAAAATTTGACAGTGGAAAGCAGTGTTAAATGACAGCCTGCGACAGCTGTTGACACACTTACTGGAATTTCCCAATTAAAGTTTCCATAAAACAGCTTGCAGAGTGCTATGTGCTTCCACATTTACATGTTTCCTGCTGAAACAGAAGCCTGGGAGGATGTCATTACTCTGAAAAGTTGAGTCTTCACTATTGTGCTATCTTTATGTCAAAATCCGGGAGAGCAAAATAAACCAACTCACGCACAGATTAAACTACCGTTGCACATAAATTCATCAACCTCCATTCACAAAAAGACCCTCAAGCGCGCGAGACAGCCTATTCTCTGACATTGCTAATAAAGCTGCTGCTATTTCTGCCCAAAGTACCACAGGGATGCTTCAACTTCTCCCAGCTGTCAGTCAGTCAGAATGAGCTTTCCTCTTTCTTACAATGGACCAATCAGGAGAAGGCTGGTGCAGTCCTATGTCTCCACCCCCAATTGTCAAAAGTCAGTTTACTCGAGCGCAAAGAAAATGAATTTGAGAGCAGAGCCTTGAGCGTGCATGGTGACATCCCGAGCGTGCACAGCAGGGTCAGTTGCGTGCCATGAACTGCAAAATAGTCTGTCTCACGCGCTTGAGGGTCGGTTTGTGAATGCAGGTTGATGAATTTATGTGCGATGGTAGTTTAATCTCTGCGCGAGTTCGTTTATTTTGCTTTTCCGGATTTTGACTTAAAGATAGCACGATACAGTCTTTGTTTGGTCAGTTCCACAAGCCTCAACTACCATGTTGGCGTTTGTTTAAATTCATGGTCATGGAGGAGGTACATAAAAATGTAAGTAAAGGTTCTACTTGATTTGTACATATCAACCAGTGCAGGCTTGTTCCAAAATACGACTACGACAGAAGAAACATGCTTTTTTCTCTTTGCTGAATCAGCTTTGGGCTTCCGTTGAGACAACATATGGCCCTGAAACATCCTCTCGTTAGGAATTTCAACTCATCAAAATCAATGTAATGTCATAAAAGTCCTCCCTGAACCACTCTTTCACAATTTGAGCTCCATGAATCCTTGCATTGCCAACTTGGAATATGCCCATGCCATCAGGGAAGAAAAAATCCTTTGATGGAATAACCTGCTCATTCAGTATATTCAGATAGTCATCTGACCTCATTCTTTGGGCACATAATGTTGATGAACCTAGACCTGACCAAATGCAGAACCCCAGATCATAGCACTTCCCCCACAGGCTTGTACAGTAGGCACTAGGCATTATGGGTGCATCACTTCATCTGCCTGCCTTCTTACCCTGATGCACCCATCACTCTGGAACAGGGTAAATCTGGACTCATCAGACTACATGACCATCTTCTATTGCTCCAGAGTCCGGTCTTTATGCTACCTAGCAAATAGAAGCCTATTTCTCCACTGATAAGTAGTTTTTATATGGCTGCACAGCTGTTCAGTCCTAATCCTTTGAGTTACCTTCTCTATGTGCATGTGGAAATGCTCAATTAAACATAGGCTGGAGTTCTACTGTTGGTTTTCTTCAATTTGGTTTCACCAAACGTTTAAGTGATCACCAATCACCATCATTCAGGATTTCTTTCTGGCCACATTTCTTCCTCAAAGACAATGGTTTTGCACTGTCCTTTCAGTTTTCAATAATGTGTTGGACGGTTCTTAACAGTTTTAGAAGTTCCTACATCTCCTTAGATGTTTTCTGTGCTTGATGCATGCCAATGATTTGACCCCATTTACACAGACTAAGATCTTTTCCATGACCACGGGATATTTCTTTTTACATGGTTGTTTAAGAAAGGAGAAGCTACTCATTGCATCAGTTGGAGTTGAATAACTTGAGTGTGTGTGTGTGTGTGTGTGTGTGTGTGTGTGTGTGTGTGTGTGTGTGTGTGTGTGTGTGTGTGTGTGTG
>JBBBVU010000005.1:8897288-8909656 GCA_037177055.1 Atherinosoma microstoma
CGATCTGTTCTGGGAGAGGCCATGAGATAGGTGTGTGTGGGGGGTTGTGTGTTGGTGGGGTGAGTGCAGGAGGGGAGGGGGTGGGTGGATGGGTGGTGTGAGGACATGGTTGCGTGTGTTTGTGTATATGTGGGGGGTATATGCATTGTGGGGGGGTGTTGTGTGTGTGGATGGTTGGTGGGAGGATATGGGTGCCTGTGTGGGGGGAGGCGGGGTGAGAGGGTGTGTAGCGACAGGGGGAGGAGAGTGTCTTTGGGTGTGGGTGGATGGGTGGTGGGAGGGCAAAATTATGTGTGTGAAAGGGTTTATGTGTTGAGAAGGTGTGTGGGTGCAGGAGAGGAAGGGGTGGGGTGTGTATATGTTGAGAGGGTGTGTGGGGGAGGGGGGGTGTTGATGGATGGATGGTGAGATAAAAGGAGTGCGTGTGGTGGGGGAGGTGTACGTGTTGAGGGTGTGCGGGTGCAAGGGAGGAGGTTGTGTGGGTGAGTGTGGATGAGCGGTGAGTGGGTAGGAATGCGTGTCTGTGTGGAGGGGTTGTATGTGTCGAGAGGGTATTTGGGGGTTGGGGGAGGAGGGTGCAGATGGGTTCTTGGGGTGCGTTGGGTGTCCGTCTGGGGGGGCCTGGTCCCCCCGTGTGGCGTGCAGGCCCTCTGCCTCTGGGGTTGGGGGGCGTCCCCAGGTTCTTGGGCCCGGTGGCCCTGGGCCCTGCCCGCCCCGGGTTGGCCGGTGCTCAGCGGGGCTGGCGGCTGCTTATCTCAGCCTGCTGGGGCTGGTGCCCCGAGTCTGTGGGGGGCTCTGGCTGGGGTCTCCCTCTGCTGCCTTCCTGTGCGGGCGTATGGTCTCTACGTGGTGGGGGGGTTGGGGCGGCCACCGATTGCCCGGGTTTGGGGGTTCTGCTGGCTTGCCTCTGACCTTTAGGCAGGCGCGGTGGCATCTGCATGACCACTGCATGTCCACTCTGCATGTCCACTCTTCCTCAAACGTCTCCACTCTGTATATTCGGCGTGCTGCCACAGTCACTGTGTTGTAATTTTATTGAATCTACCAATGGATACTCTCAGCTAGTTCTCTTTGTGTGTGTTCTTACTGTTCTTACTGTTTTGTTATCAAGATGTATTGTTTCTTTTTGCCTCATTGCAAAAGCAAAAGAATAAGGTCAGCGATGGAGCAATATGTTTGAAAAAACAACTCCGGTTAAAGAACGGATGGACTTTAACGCACATATTCTGCAATGCAAGTCTGAAAGCGGCTTAATTGACATCAAAGTTGAGTGTTTGTGTATTTTCTCAAATGCAACTTTTTACCGCGTTGTTGCACTTCATCAGATGTAGTCCGTCCGCACCCCAGTGCCCAGGCCGCATACCCCAAGGACCCATTCGCATCCACCCTCCTCCCCCAACCCCCAAACACCCTCTCAACACACACAACCCCCCCACACACACACGCACCTCTACCCTCTCACTGCTAATCCACACCCCCCCACACAACCTTCGTCATAATTCACGGAAAGTGTTGCGCCACTATGACTTCATGCTATTACGTGGATTATGCATCTATTGCTATCCATCTTTTAAACCGCCTACCAGGTAAGGGTACGGTTGGATGTGGAAACGCAACAGAGATCAGGGTTTATTATACCATACTATTCCTTCCCAAGAAGGACCCTTTCGTGGAAATAGTGCCTTTTAACAGTTTGGGATAATTCCCATCACTTTAACCAAATGTAAATGATAATTTTACGGCCACCTTGAATGTTATTATAATATTAAGAAAATGACTGTGGAAAATACCACCTAGATGTACAGTATATGCGTCATTGTTTAGGTTCCCTAAATTCTTTTGCAATCAAAAATAGGTACAAAAAGATTCAGCCATGGCATGGAATACTGTTTTTAAAAAAAGTCAGGTTTGTATCACTGTCATTTCATGAGGATAAACAAATTATCATTTCATAGAGTTACTGTATTTAACATCATCAATGCTATGTTTACTGATTTACACACCAAAGCAAAAATGGCGTTACTGAGAGCACATAAAAGGGAGTTGAAAGATGATGCTTGACAAGGAATTCTAAACATTCCTGCTGGTGATTTGACCTGGCATATCAATACACTTTCTCTTTGTCCTTCATGGAGGGAATAGCCCTCTCTATTCTTCTGGTTTTTTAACAGCACTTGTAGTTCTCTTAAACTTACTTGGTATGTTCTGCAGGAAGAAATTGAAAGGAAAAATATTAGTGTAATAAAAACTGCATATGCAGCATACTTTCTCACATGCTACAAATTTCTCTTCTTTCCCTGCTCTTTTTAATGCCATGATTAATATTATCACTGTAACCTGACGCCACAAACGACAGTTAGCGAAATCAGTCTTGACTTTGGTGCTGTCATTTCTTATCCCTGCCTTAATATATGATGAAGAGTGATGGAGAAAATTAACCTCTATCTCCTGTATATTGTGGATTAGTTCAAAGCATGTTATATTCAGTAGAATAAAGTGGTCTTTCAAATACACTTGAAATGCCTTATAATGAGCCTGAGGCAAATATCTTTCAGTCTTTGCTGTTGACAGTCTTTGACATTAGTTCACATTGGTACGGTCTATTGTTTTTGGAATTGGTTTAACTCTAATGCCTCCTCCAGATGGCTCTCCTCAATTAGGCTATTCTTTTCCTGCACCCTGAAGAAGCAGTGTGGGTGCTAAGACTTTTGGCAGTTACATATTGTTTATTTTGCGTGTGTTGCTGCGCCCTTCACAGAATTAGTCATAGGGTGTGAGCGTTATTAGAGTAAAATTAGAACCCTGCTGTGTTTGAAACCACACAGATAATAGAGTATTTTTTAATCAGTTCATGAACACCAAGGAGAGGTCAAGTTAACCTCTGACTGACCTCCTTTGGCTATCAACTATAATTTAGAGGGGGCCATAAACCATCAGTATGATTTTTTACCTTGACCTCCCCATAATGACACCTTTTTATAATGATCAACTTCCTTTTAGTCATCTTGCTAATTCTTTTATATTACTTTCCACGGTGGAATAAGACCTCTATTTATTAAATTTTGACTAGTACATCGAAGACCTGTGTGTAAATCAATAGTTAACAAGACATTTCCGTATCGCTCTCGGCACTTTTGACATGTGAGTGACAGTTCACTGATGCTTGGGAGACCACTTGCATCGCTTCCCGCTAACCCAGCCACATCGGGTTAAGTGAAAATGAGGATCTAATATCTCCCCGGCTGTGAGGTGTCCTGCTGTGTTTAGCATGACTGACAATATGGCCAACAGATTCATTTCAGTTTTTCTATTGTTCACAGTATTGATGATTCAGTGGAATGAAATCGCTGTGTGGTGCCTGCCTCATGATAACACCCTTTCATTCTCCTAGGGGTCAATGATGACAGCCAGATTAGCTGATTGCTTTGCTGTCTGGGTCTAAGTTGTTTTTTTGTTGTTGTTTTTTTTTTTTTTTTGGGGGGGGGGGGTCCCCTTCAATACTAGATGAATGACACTGAAGAGGCTCACTGATTGTGTTTGAAATTTCTCAGTATTTGGTACTTACATGTCCACAATGACTGCTGGAGCTTTACAGTGCACAACATTAAAGTTGAATACATGAAAAATATTCTAAAAATATGAGAACACATGTGTTATGAGGTTCTGATGGAGAGTCCAAAGTTTTAGTTTTCATAGTCTTTGGCAGTAAATCAAGTCACTATGTCAACACATAAGTCTATTTACAAAGGCAACTCAACTGGAATCACAAAAATGCAACAAAGACCAGGGTAAACTGGTGTTTATTGAATTATCCATTATATTGCAATTTTTAATTATCTAAAAGTCATTTGCACTGTTGCTGGAATGCCAAAACAATTGATTATTGTGCACCGAATCCTTTGGCTTGTATGCGTAATGGGCTTCTTCCGTAGAGATGAGTCAGCACTGTAAGAGCACTGTGGTTAGGGATCCAATGCTCTTATATTTTCCATAAGACTTGTTCCCTTTTTCAAACTGTGAAAAAATAATTTGATATCCGATAACATTATAGAATGAAATCTTGAGCCATACAGTACACAGACAGACAGCCAGAGCAGTGAGATCTTCTTCTGTGGTTAGGTTGTACATCAAAACACTCATTGAATTGAGATATTACTGGTACATTTTCAGTTCATGATCATTCATTGATTACAACTATGCAAGACAGTGGTGTCATTCAGCAGCGTAGAGTAACTTTACTTTTAAAAGTAACTAAGATTACAGTTCATAACAAGTAACTTCTTATTGTGTTACTAAAAACTCTGGAACATCAGCAGGTGAGGCAATGTATGAACATGTCAGCAAATATTTTGGCACTGTGCACAAAAGTTTGTTTCTAGTGATATGTATGTTACTTTCAGCTCACTTCCTGCTGCTGTGGATATGTACAGATAGCCTATGCAGTTCTGATCACGTAAAATGGAGCCTTATCTGGTATTTTCAATTTCTAAAGAAAACTGCCATTTTTTTTTATTTTTACGGTGCGACTTTTATGTGATATGCTGCCTCCTGTGAGCTCTGGAAAGCTTTTTTCCATTACCACCTTTCCAGCCAGGAGTCTATCTCCAGCTAAATCCCTCCTGTTGTGATGTGCTTGTGAGAACTGTAATTCCAGAAAAAGACCAGAACAAATAGTTGGGATTTTCTTCACAAATCTCTTGTATTCATGTGTGAAAACAGTTTTCATCTTGTTCCTGACAAGATGTTCATACCAATTCTGCTTTAGAAATGATCACTTTATTATCAAATAGCAAAAAATACATGAATAGGTAAATAAGTCAATACATACATACTCACACCTGCCCTATTAGGTACATCTGTCCAATTACTTGTTAACACAAATTGCTCACTCAATGCAATGTAGACATGGTCAGCGACTTGCTGAAGTTCAAACTGAGCATCAGAATGGGGAAGAAAATGGATTTAAGTGACTTTGAATGTGGCATGGTTGTTGATGTCAGACAGGCTGGTCTGCATATTTCAGAAATTGCTGATATACTGGGATTTTCCACACACAACCATCTCTAGGGTTTTAATGGTCTGAAAAAGAGAAAATATCCAGTGAGCAGCAGTTGTCTGGATCAAAAATGCTTTGTTGATGTCAAAAGTCAGAGAAGACTGGGCAGACTGGTTCAAAATTATATCCACAATGTACCCTGAGGGATTTGGTTGGTTCATATCAAAGCAGATGATCCTGTTTTGGCCCTAAACCATTCAGTGCTTTGTAAACTAACCGGAGGCCACTGGAGATATATGATCCACTTTCTTGGACATGAGAAGCATTATTATGGACTACCTGCAGCAGCTGTCCGATGGACTTTTTAGGGACACCTGTAAGGACAGGGTTACAGTAGTCTAGTTTACTAAAGATAATTGCATGAACAAGTTTTTCTAAATCCTGCGGAGACATCAGTCCTGTAATCAGTGATGTCATTCAACTTATAATAGGCCAACTTCAAAACTGTTTTAATGTGATTGCTGAAATTCAGGACTGAGTTCACGACTACTCCCACATGGTTTTGTTGTTGGTTTCTAACATAGCTGCTTGAAGCTGAGTGCTGACTTTTAATCTGTCTCCCTCTGCTCCAAAAAACTATCCAGTTTTATCTACATTTAACTGAAGGAAGTTCTGACACATCCGATCTTTAATTTGATCAATGCACTTAATCAGTGTTTGGATCAGGCTATAGTCTCCTGGTGAGAGGGTTATGTAAATTTGTGTCAACAGAATAATTATTATGGTAATGTTTTTCATCCTTGAGTGAGTGGGAGGATGTAGATGTTGAAAAGCAGTGGACCCAAGATGAAGCCTTGGGGCCACTATTTTTGTTTGCTCATATTTATAGTTACCTATAAACACAGGCCAAAGAGGGTCCAAAGAGGGTATTTGTAGGTTTACCTTTTAAAATGTTTAGAGTCTGCATATGTTTACATAAACACAAAAAAGATAGTTGTTCAATCATTTATATATTTAGTTATACACTAAGTATTGTTTTAATTCAATTATGATTATGTTATTTCTGGTCCTACCTAATGAGGAGCAAAGGAAACACAGCAATATTTCTGCTTATTTATTTATTTTTGTTGCAACAAAATGTCCAAGCAGACCCAATAAAATATCAACAGTAACCAATTACTGATTACTTGAATTGTAAAACTAAGGTGTTACAATAGTTACAACAAGAAAGTATTCTGAGTAAATGCATTACTTTGTAACTCCCTATTTGGAGTTCTTCAATTTATGCACTGACTCAGATGATTAGCTGATAATCAGGCCCCTTTTTAATGACTTCACCCATTCATTTTAATACATGATTCAATTTAATCAGGTGCACATCAACATGTGATAAAACTATGGTTGTAAAAAGGAGAAAAATGAATAATGTTACATGGGTAAGCTCATCTTTAACATTATATCAATCAATTTTGATAATTAATACTCTTTATTCATGTGTTTACCTCTGAGATTAGATGGAGAAGCACTCAGTCTAAGACTTTTTTTGTCTTTCTTTTTCCAAAGAGAATATAGCCTCAGAGAAAACATTAAACTGAGCACATAATGAAAAAGTTAATGACTTTGTTCTTCAACAAACAGACTCATCAAACATTTCTAAAAGATGCCATCTAACAAACCTAAAAATTTTTGTGGATAAAAAACAACTCAGAATCTAAGAACCACATCAGATGGCATGCGTAGATATTACTTAATGTAATAAATGTGGGCAAAGATCAAGTGCATATTATACAATTAATCATAATGGCTATCATGATCACAGTTGAAGCATGTCATGGTTGCATTTCGGACTAGTGCACATCTCTTCAACATACCCAAAGCAGCCAATACTTTCATCTTCTGAACTATCACCTCTCAGGTTGCCTCATTATGTGCCTTGATCTTTTATGCAGTCGGATAAAAACAGAAGCCTTGCATTGCTTTGATCTGTGGCATAAAAGCTCCCCGAGAACTGACAGTATGTCAAGATGGAAACAACATTAGATAGACCAGGTTAAAGTAAAATGTTGTTTGATATTTTGATGCATTATTGACGGTGATACAAAAAGAAAATATTGATCTCATCAAATATTGAAGGGGAAATTGAGTTTGGGTAATACAGTAAAGCAACTTGAATGGTTGTCCCTTTGCATTTTATTAAAGTCACTGGGGGAGTGCATGGACACTTGCAGGCCATGTGACTGCCACTATTTTATAGCTCATCTTCAGCCCAGCTGTGTTAAACAGTTATTGTTCAAATAAAGAATTTACTCTTCATTTCAGCTGTTCACGCTGGTATTTGTATAGTTAAACATAGACTAAAACGGTCCTAAAATTTGGAATTACAAACTACTAAATGACTTCAAAGCAGTGCCTTTGTTTGTATTAACAAAGAACAGAATGTGATGATTCATTCACTTCTCTTTTCTTTCCTTTTTTGGACACATTTTGGGTGAATCAGAGACAGAACCCCCACTCCCTGTGCCCATATGGCCATCAAAACATGCTGTGGAACAGAACATCTTGGAAAAACATTCATCTCTTTAAAAGACATTTGCATATTTGTACAAAGTACTCCATTAAATTCGTTTAAAAGACTCTCTTTATTGACCTATACTTTCTTTTTACTTAATTGTGACAAATTCAAACTTGTATTTTCTTGTAGTTAATCCTGCCTGCTGACTCAACATAGGTCACCCAGGTGCAGGTAATCAAGGCTTGTCTTAAATATGTAATGCTTCATTTACATGTTGATTTTTATCGGATGCCACTTGGGCCCTCCTGTGAGAATAAGAAGTACTTATAATGTTCAGAAACCAAGGTCCTTACAGATTTCGCTGTAGATTTGAATCAATGCATCTGCAGATTTTTTCTGTGCAGAGAGTATTAAAGTGGTGTTGTAAGCTTGTGGCTGCTTAAGGCATGAGAGGATTTATTTATTTATTTATTTTTTTGCTGGAAATGATTTCATTTCAATTTGCCCGGCAGATTGCACTGTAGTAACGACATTGCCTAATTAATCCTTTTCTCAAGGCAAAAATTAAATCATCTATTGAACTTCAAACAAAACAAAACTTTTACACATATGACCTCCTTTAGTGAAGCTAATGATCTGGAGCCAGGAGAGACAGCTTGTCATGACACAATTGGCCTATAGTGTAATTTAGAAATAGATATCAAAAGAAATGTTAAAGTTGCATAGAAATAAGCACTGATGCCACGCTGATTCCACCATGATATGAAAGATTAATTGTCCCAGACATATTTGTCATTATACATCCTTTTAAAACATTGTTAGCTGTATCCCAGAAGGGTGAAGGAATACAACATTCTTTCAGGAATTGCTTAGCAAAATGTAGATCGCAGCATGTGCTCATCTATGTTTTTACATTTTGTCTATGACTCAAGTGTAGCGCACTACAGTATTCATATAGTAGAGCATTAATTCCCCCCATTTCAACAGCGTAGTGCTCCAGTTTGAGGAGGATGAACATAGTTTCTTTAATTGTTTACGCTCTTTCTTCTTTCTATTTGAATATGCATGCGATGGAAAATGGGAACTTGTACTCCCAAGGATATATACTGTGGGAGAGTTTGGTTCAAAACAGAACTGGCTTAAACTGGATGATGCTCAAAGAGAAGTTAACCTTGTTTTTCCTCTCCTGATCTGATTCGAAGTGTTTGGAAAGAAGGTGATGATTTGAAAACTTTCACATACACCATTTGGCTTTCATGAGGTGATCATCATCCACCAGTGGGGTAGTTAATTACAGAAATGTATTGTCAATTTAACTTTTTTTTTCAATGTCACATAGATTCTTGTGATGAAGGGGAATTAAAAAAAAGAAGTCAAGAGCTGCTTGTTGTAGTGGAAATGGCAACGGTGCATTAAGTAGAAGGTCTATTTGCCCAGGTAATAGAAATATTGAAGTATATAAGGCTGAGCTAAAGTTTTTTTTTTTATTTTGCTTTCTCAGACATGATGTGACTAGCGTGAATTACCTTTTCTAATCCCTCTAACATCAATTTGTATTCTTGTCTTAATGCAATGTTTGAATAGCATAGGTATACAATATGGCAGCTTAAAATGAAAATCCTCCCCTATAAAAGATTTTTACATAGTCTTTTCCTGTTTGAACATATATGCAGATACTCCCTTTTGCAAAAGACATCAGATAAGACTGAAGCTCTTTATGTCTCTCAGGTTATGTGAGGGGAAAAAACCCGCCATAACTTATTTCTACAAATGTATTTTTTAAGCAGAGTTGTATTTGTGCTAAACCCATGTTGGGATTTTCTATTATTCTGATGACTGACTGACAGTGGTTTCCTCTTTGTTTACTTTTCTTCAAACATTGCTGAATCCACTTAACTGCTCTCTGCCATGGATTAGTTTCTTTTTGGAAAATAAACCAACCACCTGCTTAGGATCAGATAATTGCTGTTGCTCTGCTCACTGCTACTTTATGTAGGGCATCTATCACCCAAGGTACACCGTGACATTTAGCTCACCGAACGATTGCTGAACCAAAAACTGACAAGAGATAAAAAGGTTGAAAAAGGCTAACTGAATTAGGAAGTAATTTGCAAAGATTTGTATGATGACTTTTGCTCCACAGTTGACTGAAACTATTCTTTGATAAGCCATATATCTAAATAAATCTAAAAGTATTCTGTCTTCATGTGTTATGTCAGAGTGTCTGGATGGAGAAAATCATTGGATGACTCTACATTCATCAATGAGATGTAAAAAATAGTGAGATACCCAACTACTCAACTGTTGCAATCAAACTAAACCATATCAAACTTTGCATAAAATACTTGATAAAGTGAGACTATAAAGTTGAGGTCTGAACTTGGTTTAACTTTTGGTTGTATCATTGTAATGCATACAAGAGTATGTAAAATGTTGGTCCACTGACAACATGTTACAGTAGAGGCTGTTTGGTTGTTTAGAGTTAGAAAAGCCCATTTAGACTAGCATAGTTTTATATTTCTTTCTTTGTTGACCTTAAAGATTTCTTCACTCAGCGCTAGTATTATATGAGGAATAAACTGATTGATATAATCTTGGTTTTTGCATCCAAATATATATTAAATTTTACCCATATATCCAGTTGCAGGTTAAAAACCACAGTTGGCTCAGTTTTGGAAAAGGTTGACATGGGTGTAAGCACATGAAGCAAGAATTAATGTGAGTATTAATTCATGATTTCTGGGGTCAATACAGTGTTTGACTCTTGTCGATGCTCCGAGGGGGCTGCCCTCTTCAGAAACCAGACATTGTAACTTTGCATGAGCGGATCCGTCTCTCATGGGATCATGTGACCTGCAGCGCTTTGCTCTACAGCTATAAAACACAGTGGGCTGTGCTTCATGCTACTTTTTCCTTGAAAGTTTGTCAAATCTGAACAAAGTAAAAAGGTGAACACGGTTTCTGTGGAGGCTAGAAAGAGAAAGACTGTTTAATCTTGTAATAGTGTTGTGTGGCCTGTGGGAAGTTACAGGTTTAGCCCCTTAGTGGCCAAAAGTTACACAGTATACCTTTAAGTTAAAGCCCTTTCAAGAAAGCATGGCTCAGAGGCCATGTAGCATGAACAGTAGCAGCAAAGCTACAGCAGGTTTAACTGTAAGAAATATAGATTCACACAAGTTTTGATGCTGGCAAAATTGAAAAATCTGAACTCACATGATAGAACACAGCCTACCAATTATAAGCCTGATAGGGGTATAACAAAAAAGACCCAAAAAGGAAAAGGATCAGGAGAAATTACAGCTGTAAGTTAATCAATTTATACTGTGAGAAGAACCAGTGGAAATCTGGATCTGTGTGAGTTACTGATTGTAGGTGGCATTTTATACTTTTTTAATGGTAGCCTATTGTAAAGTTTGCCATCACATGTTAGAGTGTAAGTGAATCATAGGGGATCATTTCATACTGGAATATCAAAAGATGACACATGACAGAACCTGATGTTAATGGATCAGCTATAAGGCTATGACTCTTTTTACATACTGTATAAAGACTTGTGTCTACAGAGGCAAAGGTAATTTATTTGTATAGCATATTTCATGAACAAGACAATTAGAGGTGCTTTACATAAAAAATAGAAGCATTGCAGCAGGGTGTAGAAGAAGCATTTAAAAGTACATTAAAAACAAACTTTTAAAATAAATAAAAGACATGAAGAAAATACTTTGTCTGACTGAAAAGTGCTGGCTCGGTGCTTTTTTCCACCATGAGAGGACACTTGCCCTCATATTGCTAATGTTTGAGCCTGTCACAACTCAGTCTGACAGCCATAGTGAATGGAGAGGTCGACATATGACACAGTTTGATGGAGACAGTGAATAACACAGTCTTGTGTAAGTGATGCTATTAGAAAGAGCCCAGTTCACGGCCCGTTTAAGGTTAAACAAGGGTTCAGAGAGACGATCAGCCTTGCAAAGATCCTGTTAAATCTGCTGTCACCTGTGGGACAGATTGTGGTTCATTTTCACTGCAACACACTCTTTCAGCTTTGTTTCCATCACATCACAAATATTATTACCATCAATATTTGGTGTTCAGCCAATCTGCTCTCACAAATGGACGTCTCTTTGACTGTCATCAAGATAGACAGAAAGACACAGCAAGAAGAAGTTTATTTTCCCTTTTCCTGGTTACTAGAGTAACTGTTTCTGTCAATATGACTGGTGGAAAAAGCAGCTGTGATAACACCAGTGGCTTTCTTTGTTCAACTTTGTTCGCTTGGAGCCGCTTCAGAAAAAAGGCAGAGCACTCTGACAGATGACACTGGGTGCAGGGATTTTTCTTCAGACAACCATACGCATACAACCTCTATTCATTTGGAACAATTGGGGGGGGGGGGGACAAAAGCACTGTCACAAAGAAAACCTTCATGTGGATGCACTTGTTTATAAAGTAAAGCTACTTTTTACTGTGCCAGCGACATCGGAGGAGAGGAGGGGCAAATTAAGAAAGATGTGAAAGATGAACTATTAAACAGAAAACATGCTATGCAAGTCCCCTTTTGTGTCTGGCTGCATCTCTGAATTCTGTCACTGTTGGTCTCTTGGTTTTATACACTGGTGTTCTTGCAGCCTAATGGCGATAGAGACATACAGTAGCCTATTAGTGGCTGCATGAAGTCAAAAGCTATTTGATTATCAGTCTTACACTATTCTGGTTCAAACCTCCCATCTGGAATCCCATGAAATATCCTGGTCTGTAATACTTTCCCAGAACCAAGTGTGTCTAAAGGCCCGGTCACACTGCCTTTCACGGGCGTATCGCGGCTGAATCACGGGTAAAATTTTGCGATTTTTTTTTTGC
>JBBBVU010000005.1:8932347-8957542 GCA_037177055.1 Atherinosoma microstoma
ATATATAGATATATATATTTGGAAAAATGACTAAATTATTGAAACTATTGGTTTTAATTAAACAGATAAGTGTTTATATAACTAATACTGTTGTATCTCCACATCGGAACAGACTTTGCCAAATTTATTCTTTAGCACATCACAACTTCTTCTAAAGGAGGAGGGAGGGATGTCTGGCTGCACTTACAGGTTTCTTTTTGTCAGAGTTGGCTTTAACAGGAATAAGACTTCAGTATAATTACAAATCAATCATAGTTTGACATAAAATACATCCTTTTTAATGAAACCAACGCTGCCATGGGTGCCATGTTACAGGTTGTCATGGTCACGGCCGTACAAAACGTGTTACAATGGCGATTTGAAATTTCAGGGTTGCCTTTGGGCTGTAACATAAGGTTAGTAATGGATAATTGTTCAAGTAAACCATTCTTTTGACAATGTAACCAACATCAACATGGATGACATTTTTACCCTTCACATGCAGTTGCTATCACGACCACTAAAGGCCACTTGTTCTTAGACCATTGTTTGTCCATATAGCAGGTGGGTTGAGAATCAGCATCTCCAAATCCAAGACCATGGCCCTTAACTAGTAAACGGGAGTGTCCTCTCTGGGTCAAGAATGAGATCCTGAGTGGAGGAGTTCAAGTCGCTCAGGTTCCTGCTCACAAACGTGGGAAGAATGGAGCAGGAGATTGACAGCCGGATTGATGTAGCATTCACTGTGATGCGGGCTCTGCATCGGTCTGCTGTGGTGAGGAAGGAGCTGAGCCAACAGATGAAGCTCTCAAATTACCAGTCAATCAAAGTGACAGTGGCTCAGGTGGTAGAGCAGGTCATCCAATGACTGAAAGGCTTGAATCCCTCTCCACCCGACATTTGTTGTTGTGTCCTTTGGCAAGACATCTCACCCTCCTTGCCACCAGTGTCTGCATTGCTATATGAATTTTTGGTGGCCATGTTTCTGTCAGTGTGCTCCAGGGCAGCTGTGGCTACCATGACCAAGTATGAATGAGGAGCGAATGAATAATGGATTTAATAAAAGCACTTTGAGTGCTGTCAGCAGAAAGGAGGATGGATGGATGGATGGATGGATGGATGGATGGATGGATGGATGGATGGATGGATGGATGGATGGATGCACATACTGTAAGCCACAGATGTTTGGGGAGAACAGTCTCACTTTTTGTTGCCAGAACCTATTTGAAATAAAAAAATGTTTGAATATTTTTGTGACACTGTATTTTCCCCTCTTTTTTTCATATTTTGCAATGTTCATAAACCTTTTTGAAAACAATAATGAAAACACAACTAAAGTCACATTTTGCCTCACGTGGGTGCAAAGAACAACACACCATTACCTATGGAAACCACAACACTTATTAGTTATCAAAGAAAATTTAACCTGATCTTTCTGTTTAAAAGCCCATTTGAACCTAAAGTATGATTTTTTGAAAACTTAATCAGATACTTTCCTAAAACTTAATCAAACAGTGACTAACAACAGAAAGTATGAAAACAAAGTATAACAAAAAGAGGAAAAAGAATAAGAAAAAACAAAACAATGGCCCCAATAGCTCTTTCAAGTAGATGTTTTTTATCTAAAGCTAAGATCTCCCGATCGCCATCATTTGATGTGTGAATTTGTAGAGTCCAGTTGCTAATTAGTGTTGATCCCTTAGGAGGTAAGCTTATATGTCCCAAATAATATCTAACAATTAACAGCTAGCTGGTGCCCTCTCCACAAATCAAGGAAATGTTTGCAGCAAGTAAGGGGAAGAGTGTAAAACTTTTGGATGTTCTTGAAAGCTCCAATCCCGCTGCTAGTGCCCCAGATTCTAAATCCTTAAAGGTATTGCTTTAGGTTTGTGAACAACATCCTTTTTTGCTTTTTGCATATTTGCCTTGATGTTATAGTTTCACGACAATGTATTATTTAAGATTTTGCCTCTCATCAGCAATTTATTAAAGAAAACCTCAGTTTTTTCTTTCAAATATGAACCTGTTCAACACGGATTCTCCTCAGTTTGCAAATTACAGAAAGAACAGGACTCTTTTCAGCAAAAATACCATTCATGTTTCCATATCTCACGTGCTCTGGTCAGCAACAGCAGAGAGAAGGGGGGAATGGAGAGAAAGGCATTCTTGAGAAGTTAAATGACCCGAAATATGATCATTTTGACAAACACGTTAACCTCTCTGTAGGATTTCAGGATTTGATCCTGGTAGGCTATTTCATATGGTGGTGGAGAAGAGGCATTCTGTATTGCCCACCAAAATGTTTAAAGATTATTTTTTCCACAAAAAATAATCTACTTCTATCAAACGTTTTGGCACGTGTATGGTGAATGACAACAGTCAATGACAATAATCACAATATTTGGTGTTATCATAAATTAATCAGCTTTTTTTATTTGGCATCTGCATGCACCCACTGACTTCTGGAAGAACAATGGTGTGCATGACCGGATCACACTACCTTCTTTCCCTCCAGTAGGAAATATGATGTTATGTGAGGGAATCACGCGGGAGTCAGAAAATCCTGGTAGTCATGCGCTAATCCAGTATTTAAGGTCAACGCTCCAGCAGTTTGGGGGGAAAGAGAGACCGGGGCCTGCAAGGGCGTATGGAAGGGGAAGTTTCACTTAATCATCTGGCTGAGAAAGTAATCCCTGATGTGTTGAAGTGATGCAAGTGTACTTCTCGGTAAAAGGTTAATCAAAGTGTATACTTGTTGGTAATTTCCAGCGGGCTAGACCGAGTCGAAATCAGCCGCAGCTGTGCGTAAAAGTTGGGAACTCTTTTGGATAATGTGGCAGTGTTGCGTTTTGGTGCTTGTGGGCGCGGTGGTTGTGAACGCTCAGTTCCCCAGAGAGTGTATCACTGCTGAGGGACTCAGGAGCGGACAGTGCTGTCCGTCGCCCAACGGACTTGGTAACGACCCGTGTGGCTTCAGCACGGGGCGCGGGCAGTGTGTGTCCATCTCAGCGGACACGCGCCGGCATGGGCCTCAGTATCCGCACGATGGACGAGACGATCGGGAACGATGGCCCGTCCGTTTCTTCAACCGCACTTGTCAATGTAATGGGAACTTTAGCGGTTACAACTGCGGCCGCTGCAGACACGGATGGACGGGAGCCAACTGTGACCAACGAGTTTCTGTTGGTAAGTGCGCATCCTGGGCATTAAGTGTTCCAGTAGTCAGACAAAAAGCCATTCTTTCATAGTCATGAGTAGCCGGGCAAAATTTTGAACAAACAGGCTGAGATTTACTCCTTGTTCCACAAACCAAGATTTTGATTAGTTATTTGACAGAGGTCATGTCAAACTAAGATTTCGCATAAATGTAAAAAAAAAAAAAAAAAAAAGTAATTCAATAACATTATGAAATGATAAATCCAACACAGCCTATGTGCTTCCTTGCAACTAAATACTCTGATCTCTAATTAGGCCTTACGTCTGACATATTGACTTAATCCTTTTGTCCCTATGCTATAATCCCCCAGTAAGGAGAAACGTGATGCTTCTCAGCTCAGAGGAGAAACGTGCGTTCGTGAACGCGCTGGACCTGGCTAAGCGCACGGTGCACCCCGACCTGGTGATCGCAACGCGGCACTTTTCAGACATCTTCGGACCTGACGGGAACACCATGCAGTTCGAAAACATCAGCATCTACAATTACTTCGTGTGGTCCCACTATTATTCCGTCAGCAAAACCTTCCTGGGTCCGGGGCAGTCCAGTTTTGGGGGTGTGGACTTCTCCCACGAGGGCCCTGGTTTCGTCACTTGGCACAGGTACCACCTGCTACAGCTGGAGCGAGACATGCAGGTGAGACGCCAAGTTAGATCTTAAACTATTTTATCGACCTTTTTAAATTACCCCTACATCACCCACGTTTGTTTTCTATAATGCATTTCTCCACAAGTGAATTGGTACGGAAATCATAATTGACTTTCCAATGTCATGCTTTAATAAGCGAGCAAAATGTGGCTATAAACATTCTTTGGGCTGAACTTCGATCTGGAGAAAACAACAAACACACTCTTTGGTGCGAGGAGTTATTTGACTGTGCAGTGGAGAATATTAATCACCCTTTCCAGTAGAGTTGGTTTGACTATTATATCCATCCTGTATGTGAAGATTAAGAAAAAGAAAATGAGCTTGCCATGTGGACTTGAAACTCTGGCAGAATGTTGAACTCCTGCTGAGACATTCCATTCTTAGCCTGTGCAGGTTTGTGTTCGAGCTCCCTAATTAGGTGCTTTGTTCAAACCTGGCACATTGACAGAGTTTGGGGGAGAGCCCATTTTTAAATATGAATTGGCTCAGCTTCTGGTACTGCTCCAAAGAATTGGATTGTTTTTATCTTTCAAACATCTTTACAAACAAAATGGAAAAAGATATTTTCAAATCCACCCTGACCAAACACGGCTGGTTTCTGTGCTCATATGGGCATTTTAAGAGATAACATACTTTAAAACAGAAAGGTTTTCAAGGACATTTGTTGCCCATTAAGTCATTCAATGAGAACTAATTTTCTTAAAAAATGTCTCTCCATCCTAACACAATATATACAAACTAATATATTGTGTGTGTTTACCCCATTACTACATAAGACTTTCTTGAATACTTTCATCCTTCCTGCTGCTTGCTAAAATAAATTGTTGTGCAAGTTTTTTCACACTTCTATGTATGCCCCACAACCAGGACATGCTGCAAGACCCCTCCTTTGCCCTGCCCTACTGGAACTTTGCAATTGGTGGAAGCACGTGTGACATCTGCACAGATGACCTGATGGGAGCCAGGAGCAGCTTTGACATGAATTCACTGAGTGCTAACTCCATCTTCGCCCAGTGGAGGGTTGTCTGTGAAAGCGTAGAGGACTATGACACACTGGGGACCATCTGCAACAGTAAGACAAGAGTTCATCCCAGCAGACAATTAAAAGACCTTATTGTTCTTGATAGGAGAAAAAAGGGTTTGAATCCTTTTTTGGTTTTATTTTCTTGCCTCTTTCAGACACAGAGACTTCACCCATCAGAAGAAACCCAGCAGGAAACGTCAACAGGCCCATGGTCCAGCGTCTCCCAGAGCCTCAGGATGTGGCTGACTGTCTGCAGGTTAACACTTTTGACACACCACCCTTCTATTCCACCTCGTCTGAAAGCTTCAGAAACACAATTGAAGGTAAAAGACAAATATATGTCTTATTCATCTGACTGTCAGTCTTCTTACATTTTTACATTCTGTAATGGATTCTCTTGTATTGGTAGGCTACAGCGCCCCCCAGGGGAACTATGACCCCATTGTGAGGAGCCTCCACAACCTGGCTCATTTATTTCTTAATGGGACCGGAGGACAGACTCACCTCTCCCCCAATGACCCCATCTTTGTCTTACTCCACACCTTCACTGATGCTATATTTGATGAATGGTTGAGGCGACATGGTCCAGGTATGTCAGCAACTAAAACTGTTTTTATAAGTGCTTGTTTGTCAGTGTGATGAGCCTTTCAGCTAACTTGAAGTGTTTCCTAATAGATGCAGCTGTGTATCCTGAAGAAAATGCTCCCATTGGTCACAACAGGGGCTACAATATGGTGCCTTTCTGGCCTCCAGTGACTAACTCTGAGATGTTTGTGACTGCCCCTGAGAATCTTGGTTACACTTACGAAGTTGCCTGGCCCAGTATGCATTTTGAGTTCTCTCCAGCATCGTCACATTTAAAAAAAAAAATCATTTACTTTAACTAAATGGAGACAGTTAAAAGTACTAATCATTTCCTTCTACCCCTCTTAGATCAACCGTTCACTCTGACTGAAATCATAACCATCGCAATAGTTGCTGCCCTTGTGGTCGTCGCTGTCATTTTCGCCGCCACTACGTGTGCTGTACGAGCGAGGTCTTACAGGATGGAAGGCCACCAGCCTCTGCTTGGGGATCAGTACCAGCGGTACGATGATGACAAAAGCCAATCTGTAGTCTGAGATTGTTGCTTGAAAATGAACCCAACCTAAGTGCCTCTCTCCTCACACTTCCAATGACACGGATATGCACTTTGTTGGTCTTAATCTGTTTTCACCAAAAGAAAAACAAGTCTTTTTGATGCATGCATGTCCCCATGTTAAAAAAATGGCACAATTTATATAAAAAGAGTGCAGCTATAAGCTTCTTATTTAAAGTAAATATCACATTCACTACTGACTGAGAAATGTTTGCAATAAAAAGGTTGAGGTTAATCAATCGTTTGCAGGTAAGGCTTAGCAAAAAGTACAAAGATCATCTCTTTGAAGTTCATAGTTATGCAAAATGTGTTCATTAGGAAACTGTGTTTGGCTTTTAAAATTACAAGTAGTTTATAGTTTGAATTTCTACTTAAAGGGTGATCAGGTGTAAAGAATATATAAGTGATCCTGGGTGTCTCCCAACTTTATGAACCCATGTAAAGTAAAAGAGAACGTTATAAAGCCTATGAACATCAAATAGTTATTAAAAACATGCCTTAACATATTCACATCTTCTACATTATGCAAAGGGTATAATTCACCATGTCTTACTTTTTAGGCAGAGCAATTATCAGAAAATACAGTGTGTTGGAGCTGTAATGTCCACAAGAGGGCGCAGTAGTTTCTAAAACTATGTATGCTACAGCATTTACAAAAAAGTGCCTTTTTTTAATTACGTATTTAGAAAAAAACAGATGCATTGAACTTGAAATGCTTAAAATGAATCAAGAAATAAAAATCAAATAAACAGAGGTGATGATTCAATGGAAACATTGCAAAAACCTGAGTGTCTACTTGTTTTCTTTGTCTTTTTTTAATATTTTTAAATTCAGCATAAATATTTGAAATGTTCATTAATGCTATTCTGTTTTTGCAAAATACTTAATTCTGTTTAATCTGGGTGCATGTTAAATTCCATTGTTGATTAAATGTCATTTCTACACACCTTCCTTGGTTTTACTCATGTAATACACTAAACACAGAGGAGGGGGGGCTCAGCATACACGTCAATTGTACACACTTGCCATTTTGGCCTGTCTTTGTTTTAAGCCACCATTACATGAATGAACGTCCCGTGACTACTAGTCGAGCATTTTCTTCTATGTGCTCCTAATGCTCCTAATGTGTAAAAGGAAACTTTTTCTCCACAATTTTTACCTGCCTGGTGTCTGGTTTCAGAGGGAGCTCCTCTCATGGGAGGGTCCAAGTGGAGCACGCTGTTGTTAAACTGTCCCACTACTGGTCTGAAGCTTCAATGGGAGGTAGCAGTGGTGTCTGACCTCATAGTCTGCATGAGCTCGGTGAAATTAATGCCAAAGTAGGCGCGCGTGCTCTCTTTAACATCATCTGCTACTTTGAAACAACTTTAGAATATAGCTCGCGCGCGTCTCCCCTAACCAACATACTCTGTCTGAAACACACACAGCAGAACGTCCAGGTGTTTTTTCTGACAGTCCACAATGGACGAGGACACCAGTGTCTCGCCTGACTTGAGGGACATAGAGACAAAGTTGGGTCGAAAAGTTCCGGATAGTCTCGTCCGGTCTCTCGCAGGAGGAAAACACAGCGACAAGCACGAGAAGTCAGCAGCCCCTCATTTAGCGAGCTGCAAATTTTGTGGCAATTCCGCGGACTTGAAGAGACTAGAGAGTAAAATGCTGTTCCTGAGACAAGAAATGGTAAGCGCAATTTATCGAAGACGTTTCTCTTGAAATGCATTCGTGTTATATGTTTAAATATAAAAGACAGGTGTCTATTAGCTTTAACAGTTTTTTTTCCTCTATGAAAAGCTACTGACTTCCAAGCTATAGCTAAGAGTTATCACAGCTTGCTAAGTCTAAAAGCAGCTAATATTTTAAAGTAGCCAAGGTTTTTCACGTTTAATTTGACACATTTGAAATAGCCTATAATTATTTTCTTTCTGCGTGGCATTTATTGGGAACACACATGCAAATCAGCTCCACATAGCAACAAGTTCTTGTTAAATGTGAGGACTGTTGAGCGTAACTGTCTTAAAAAGCCTTCACACTTGCTCACAACAGTTACAGTGAGCTGAGACGTTTAATGATACCCCCCCTCCTCCTCCTCCTCTTTTGTGACCACTCCTACTGTAACTGCCTCTCCGTGATTACAAAGTTTTATCTGCAAAACACTCAGTAAATTGCTTTTAGATGCCACGCATGCCCGGACTGAAGCTTACACCCATGTTAAACAAGCAGGATCTCTAAAGGTATTAGGATTCCTGAACAGATGGTCCGCTTGACCGAGTTTTTCAGTCCGAAGTAGGGCTGTATCATGGCCAGCAGACTGACCTGGCGCTTCAGTCTTTGCCTTGATAGGATTAGATTTATTGTGTTGTGATGGGCCATATTAGACTTGTAATTGTTTCATTCTGCCCTCTTATTTTTCAATAAACCCATATCTTGGTGTGATTGTAAGCTTGCTATCAGAATTGCAAAGTGTAGCATTATTGTTTCTTATAAACAAAAACAATGCTAATGATTTTATATATATATATATATATTACAGCTCACATTTGGGACACCTCTGCCTCCATGTCTCAGCTTAATTACTAATCCAGTCAGACTGTTGTTCTTGTGTACAAGTCTGGTTCACACATGCACAAGCTTGCAGAAACAACACCATGATCAGATTTTCTTCTCTATTATGTTAGATACTGGGGAAAAAAAGAATCCCCAGCTTATCAGTGGAGTTGATTGACTCTGAATGGGCTGTTCACAAAAAATGTAATATCAGATCTGTTTAGTTTGTACAAATAAAGCATGTTAAGGTAGTTTTTTGTCCAGAGGAGATCATTTCATGCTGCACTAATTGTGTTTCTGATACTCATTTTATGCCTCAGACCCAATGGTGCCATCCAGTTAACATAAGGCTACTGCTTGGCCTTACACCTCCATCTGCTTATCCTTTATGTGTATTTAAAAAAGGCGGTTATGCTCACAAAGCAA
This sequence comes from Atherinosoma microstoma, assembly GCA_037177055.1. NCBI lineage: Eukaryota > Metazoa > Chordata > Actinopteri > Atheriniformes > Atherinidae > Atherinosoma > Atherinosoma microstoma. Next base: position 8,941,321 of record JBBBVU010000005.1, read on the forward strand.
ACACACCGGCAGCAATATGAGCCAAATGAAAGGTGGTTTCACAAACACCCCAAAGAAAAGCTGTTGTGTCAACTCAGCTGCCTCCATGTATTATGGCTGTAGCAGGATGTTACAGCTGCCATGTACCATTTTTCATTCAGGGTAGTTGTCACCCAGCAGACACAGGGGAATCCCTCTGAATGACTCCAAAGACTGTCCACTTCCACCCACACTCAATAGCATGGTTTGTCATGGCAGGGAGTTTAATCAATGGCCATACTGTGTGAGCAGGGATATCATTCATTATCCTGGATGAAAACTGTCTCCTGGCTGTGCTGCGACGTCATTGGTGCCATATAGTTAACATGACATAACAAAGACTGATAGTCTAAACAAAATAGCACTCATTGTTCCTGCTGTGAGACAACATAAGGAAAAATATAAAAGCAAAAACAATAGCAGCTACTCATCACAAGGTCCAAATTGAGCTCTCTAACTTCATGCCAGTAATGGGAATATGGATGGTTCAGCATTCTGTCACCCTCTCTTCTCTTATTTTTTGTTGAAAGAAACAGTCTTTTTGACTTTTTTTGCCGTTTTGTTTTTATTTTTCATGGCACAAGACACATTAGAGGAGGAATGTTGGTGTTAGCTATAAGGCTTAGTTGAACCAGAACTCAGCATCTAATTCATAATACCAAAAGTTTTTATTTTTACACTTTGTTTTGATAAGTCAAATTAATATACAACATATGACCTTACCATCTGATGTATTACACCTCCACATAAACATGTCCATGTGACTCCAGAATTTTAGGACACCCAGACTCATTGGCGACATAATAAAGGACAAAGTGAGCTGCTCTCAAAAGTGAAACCAATGCAAAAAGACCTTTAGGTGCAGTAAGACTGGTAGCAAGGAGAATATGGCTTCAATAGATTCCCTAGGGAAAAAAATAATAATGAAATTGTTTGATTTTTTCCCCAAAAGTTTTTTAAGTTCCACCAAAAAATATTTGACACTTTAATATGACAATAGATAACTGCTTGCTATGGGAAAGCCCTGCCAAAGTGCTCAGCTTTTGCCTCATTTTTCCATCTCAAGTGTTGTTTGTTTAGCTGACAGAGATCATCTTTTAACCATAAGGTCAATGGTTTAATCTACAATCATACATGCCAAATTCTAGCTTTTCTTTGACTTAACAACTAATCTTGTGTGCTAAAGAGCCTCTCAAATAGAGGGGTACCATCTGCAACACAAAGTTTTTTGAGATCATATATAAACCCTTATGGGCTCTCATACACCAAACTGACATTCAGCTTTCAAGCACATCAGTCTTTCTTATGGGGTGTGATGCACCACTGACACCGTCAGACGCCATCAGCACTTTTTCATCCAGTTCATCATATTGAAATGCTATTGAGTCGATTGGTGAAAAAGCTGCTTTTAATTGGCTGTTCAGTGCAGCAAACGATTAATCAGGGAAGCAGCAGTGACAACAGAAAGCTAACAGTTAATTTAATATGTCACATACAGTCTGTTTTCAGCTGTCATCTACATTACTCCAAAACAAGCAAAACTTGCTATGTTTGGTTTTGGTTTTATCTTTGTCTTCCAGTTCCTCTTTTTATATAACTGACATACTACCTATCACTTCACAGGAAAGCTAAGTCTTCTTGCACAGGTGTAGATTGTACATCCTGGTTGACAGTTGGAAGTCATCTTCATGATGTGTTCATGTGCTGTTTTGTTTGCCCAAAGTCAGGAGGTCCAGCAGGATGCCTTTGCATAACCTCTCATTCATTCCATTGGTTTGGTGTATGGGAGCCCTAAGATGTCATTAATTAAACCAAATATTTTTTATCCTTGTGTTGGTGGTTCTTCTCAATATAATGTCATAGTTAAATAGATATGTATCAGAAATCCTGACTTTTGCCCAAATGGGTTTCAAATTTCAACAACCAACTCAAATATGATCATCTCTCACTCCAAGAGCACTAAGATGGTGACAAGCAGGTCAACAACTGGAGGTTTTGTAACATAAGCCACAAGCTGGCATCTTATTGACATGTCAGTGATTCTCCATTCCTTACAAATCTGTGCTGTAAGTGAGGCGTCAATAAATTCAGCTGGGGCACATTTCGGTCCAAAAACTAAAAGTTTCTGATCTATTTTTGGCATTCTGCTGAGACAATTAAAGCATGTTGCTGTATTTGCTTTGCTAGAACTTTTCCACCAACATCATTGCTGTACATTAAAACAGCTGCTTTGCACATGGACTCTGAGCAAACTATGATCTTATCTTTCATCATTGCTTTTCCCTTTCTATTGAATTCTTCAACTTGGAAGCCAACCATCTGTTTTTCTGTTAACTCCAACACCTGGATGTTTACACCTAATATATAATGACATCAGTTAGTAATAATGATGGTGTTGGTTTTATACTGTATTGATCATCATGTCTGGTTCTAAAGCTTTCATCTGGACAGGATTGTTTCTTAGTACTGACACATTTTGAAAGGTGAACGTTTGACCTCTCCCTATTTATCAGCTGTTTTTTTTTATCTGTCAAGTTATCATATTCCTGTTTTTGTACTGATTTTTTTATCTCCACCACAGGCAAATCTGCGAGCCATCGATGTGAAGCTGATGCAGCAGCTCATGTCAATTAACGAGGGTATTGAGTCCATCCGTTGGATGATAGAAGACAAAGGAGGCATTGCCAGCCAAGAAGGCAGCCTGACAGGGAGCCTTTACAGCCTGTCTGACAGCCAGGATGGTGCCTCGCTGCGAGGCAGCTTCAACAGTCTGAACGATGCGAACAGTGATGGGCTGGATGGGCTCTCTGTGGGTAGTTACCTGGACACTCTAGCAGAAGACATCCCAGATGACCCATCGCCAACGAATCTTGATTGTTTTGTGGATAAAACTGTAATCGATGGCGATGCCTTCACCAAATCCCCTCTGAAACTCAGAGTGGAATCAGATGAATACTACTGCTTTGGATAATAGTGATAAGCTAAACAAAGTGGTTATAGACACTACTGAGATATGTTTTTTTTTTAAGAGTCTGGAAATGGTTCTTTCACTTTTAACTCGGATGTCAGTTTGTTTTTCTGTCCCACACGTTTACTTTTCTCAGATTTTAGCAACAGCCAAGATGTCTGACAGTGATGTGTTTTTACCGTGAAACCATTTTTCCCATTTGGATTGGAGATAGCAACTCAAACCATTGCTATTAAATGTAACACCACTTAGAAGAGAAAACATCTCAATAGTAATCATGACTATTTTACCACGCAGAAGGAAGAAATGAATTCCGCACACCAGAAAGTGCTCCAAAAGGATTTTCAATTGTGTGATGTTTGAGGCAGCTGCCCTTCTACAGACATGCAGTTTAATGAAATTTAAAAAGTGCTTTGTTACTATATCTAATACCTCACTGGTTTCTGCTTTCATTCTTTTTATTCTAAAAGTAATGAAGACTGGGTGAACAAAGTAGCAACATCAGCTGAAAATTTTCCTCTCCATCTGTGGAAAACTCAACTCGGACTTGGCGATTGGTCAACAACAGTCATCTGATCAGAGTAAAGCAGCAGAATAGGATTTGTAGGCATTTGGAAAATTGGACATTTCATGCTGAGTGATTCAAGTGGTTAAACCATTGCAAGTTGTAAAGTGATTAGTTAAAGTGTCACATCAAGTGAAATTCCCCCCCCATGCCCAATTCCGAGTGCTGCTATTACTAATGGAAGCCCATAAGCTATAGCCACTCAACATTAGTAGAAGGTACAGCATGTAGTCAGACACACAAGAGATTAGTTGCACATTCAAAACACAGATGCCTGACTGAAAAACCAAAGAAATATGATTGTCTTGGAGATCCTTTGGGCCTGAGGCCAAACCGTGCAAGCACCAGATGGGAAATTTGTTGATGTGGGGGGGCATATGTGAAACACATGCTTTGCTTTGAGGGCACATTTTTTAATTCTGTGCTGTTAAAAAAGGTTTTCAAAAGAGCTTTACAATGTTGTACAGGAATGTGTTTGTTTGTTTCTAGCTTTAAACTCTTCATGTTGATTTTTACATCTGTATTTTATGATGTCTGCTTTTGAAAGGAAAAAAAAAAAAAAGATTGATTGCAATTAACGTTGTTGTGGCAATGAAATAATATATTGTGATTTTCCTCCAGCTCGAACTGTGTGAAGTTTTTAATGCAAAAAGTACAAAGTAAAAGGCCATTTCCATGTTGTCATCATTTTTTTTTTGACTAAACCTCATGAAATAATCTTAATGAGATGGAACATGAGTGTTATGTTGCTTTCCTTTTTCAGTTTTCAAATTTAAGAAAAAAATAATCTCTTTCTAATGGAGTCAGGCGCCCTGTGTAATGTGGCGTGGTAAAAGACCCATCTTAACTTGCATCCAATTTGTTCTACATTTGGCAAATGGCTTCTTATTTGCACCTTTTGAAATTTCCAAGATTTGAACAATGGGCCAGCATTTGCCATGATATTTAGGTTTCACACCCAGCATTTTCAAAGATAGTGACATGTCAGGAAAAGCCTATGAGTGTATATCATCTGAGAGAAATGACAGGACTGTATATGTAAATAATCATCCCAAACAAAAGCGAGACAGAGCTGGGCTTGAAATGTCAACCATGCAGAATACTTGATTTGTCTCTTATGGTATTCTCATTTGTATTGCGTCTCACTTGCTTCTTATCTTTCATGTGATAATTGAATTTCCAGAAGAGTACAGAGTACACAGGGAAAGTCATTATAAGAAATATGAGAACCTCAACCTCTGGAAAATGAATAAGAGACCTTGGGTCACAGTACTTAGGTCGTTTTTAGACTGGGGTCTGACAGGGAGGGCTGTTGTGGAAATGCTGCGTTGTTAGATTAGTCTTCAATTACTTATTTCACCCATAGAGCTGCCTCGTGTCAGAGCCTCTCCTTATTTGGAAACGGCGTTCCTGAAGTCACAGATGAAGGATTTTTGTGGGTGATTTCTACATATGTGAAAATCTCCCTGTTTTATTTGAAATGTAAATTTTTTTTTATTGTTACACTTGGTCCAGACAGATGTAATCACTTTATCCAGGCATGTTTAGCATACTTGCAATTTTGTCTCACGCCAAGAGCAAAGCAGCTTTATTTGGTTTTACGCTTCTTTTCCTTATCTCCACCTCCCAGAGGCTTTGCAAAGCTTAAGCCCCCTGTCGAGCTGAACCAGACCACTAAACCAAAAAAAAAAAGCCCTGTGAATGGCAGCATGACCGCCTTGTCAACACTTCAATTAGAAACACAAAAAAACCTCTCTTTACTTCCCTAAATGTCGTGTCCTAACGAATGTAACTATGCACTGACTAATATCGCCCAGAGGTAAATGTTGAGACTGGAGCTAGTGGCCTTGAAATAATTGGACATACAGAACAGGTTCTGTGGGTTTATGTTGTAATAGGTCTGAGTCAAAATTCCTGAGAGCTGTATGGTACACTACACATGAACAGGAGCTGCCTTTTGGGTCTTTCACTGGCTTTATAAGTGTACATTTCCTACATGAAAGGGAAAAGAAGTTGTTGACAAAAGTTCTGTGGTGGAGACAAGTGGTGTCTGTCACTGAAGCAGCGAGTCATAGTCGGGAAAATTTACATGGATGTTTGTTTTTGCATGGGCTTCAAACTTAAACGTTTCCTCATTCCAAGGAGAAACCAAATACAAGCTATTATTACTATCATTTTCCCTGTAAAAAAAGAAACCTTCCAGTTTACATCACAGTCAAGTAAAGTTAGCCCACATTTGTCTCCTGTTATATTTTAGTCACCCTGCTCTGAGGGTGAATGACATCAAGGCTTCTTGGAGAGCAAACAAAAGAAATTCAGCTACTGCCCCTGAGTTCAGGAGCAGAGTACAAAACAATGATTTATTCATTCCCTTAGTAAGTCCTCAGTCACTTCACTCGAGCACCGATAATTACACCGTCGTACAGTCGTAGCAGCAGCTTCCAGCAGGGATCCATTAGCAAATTAGACACTGGAGTTGGACCTGTGCCGGATGATGAAGGAAAACTGATACTGTGGTATCTGGAAACTTTCATCATGCTACCCAATGAGGATACATGATATGGATCGTTGGAGTTGGGTTCGGGGGGGGGGGGGATCAAACGAGCCAGGGACACAGTGGACCCCTCAGACAGGAAGCCATAGATAGATACAGAATAACTGTGGGTTTACTCTATTCAGTTTTAATTAACTTCTCTGTCAGCAGATCCGTGTTTTGTTTCAAAGTTCTGTTAGATTCCCATCAACTTGAAATAAACTGGACACTTCTATAAACATCTTGGTTATTTTAAAGAGAAGCGTTGTGCACAGCACTGACATTAAAATGAATGTCTGCCATGGCTGTGTGGCATACGCAGCTACCCTATCAATCATATGACATTCCCAGGCATGATGGTCTCAATGTCGAGAGGTTAAGAAGCCTTGGAACTCTTGGTTAAGTCTGGCCCACATAATGAATCTTGTTTTATCTTAGAAAAATACTTAGTGAACATCAAAGTTAGCCCAACTAATGTAGCATTCAGCTCCAGATTAGATGACTAATTCTCATTAGATCATTACGTCAGTGGAAGTCCTCTATGATTTCACATCAGGAAAGGATCTGTTTTGAGAAGATAGACTTGAGGGAGGAGTGCTGGCCCTCTGCCAAGCTGTGAATCTGAGTCCCTTCTAAAGAGTCTCATGAAACCTTGTTGCTCTTGGAAACCAACGTATTTGACTATAATGGGAGACACTTGAAACTCTTTACTTGAGTGCAAATATCAGAGGTTAACAACGGCTGCCTCCGCTGTCTTAAATGACTCAGCTGAGATTTAGGGAAACACCATGTGGAAGCTTCTGCAAACATTTCAAAGTGAACATCTGAGAAAGCCAAATACTGATAGCGGACAGGCTGAGGACATCTTACCCTACAGGCTGGTCAGGGTGCATTCCAGTCATAATTTGTAATTATTTGTAATTACCAAAACACAAGAATTACTGTGTTATACATCAGATGTAGATCCAGCCATAAAGATAAAAAAACCCATGTGACCATTTCTCTGTGGTCTTCTCACAGGATCAAACAAATTAAATCTGAATTACCTCACAGATAATGTGAACATTTTGTCCCCTGGTTATTGCTTTCAGTTTCAAACCTCCATGGCAGAAATTACAGTTAAAAAATTTGTGTTTTTGAAAAAAAAAAGCAAGTCTTGTCCAGTAAAAGTTCAAACAATCAAAATATAATCAAGGTGAGCAGAGAATAAGAAATTTGGCCCTACAATACTTCTTATTAAGTATAAGCTCTGAGGATAAAGTGAAGCCTTAAAAACTGGCAATAAAATCTTAAAATTAATCTTGTGATGGACAGGAAGCCAGTGGAGTGAGGCCAAAACTCATGTTACATGAGCAAGCTGCTGCATTTTGTACTGGCTGTAGATGATGAAGAGATAACTTATTTGTGGCCACATACAAGGAATTAAGGAAAATAAGCCTTAATGAAATAAAATAAAATCTGTGAGAGAAAGATAAAATTTTCTCTTAGCTTGAAAAAAATAAAAACACTTCACTTATTCCATCCAAAAGTCCAAAACAACTTTTCAAATTGAACTTTATAGAAACCATGGAAAAACTTAAGACTGACATTGAGTGTTGGAAGTTGTTCCCCGTATCTGTGACTGGTAAGGTCAATGCTATAAAAATGGACAGCTTTCTTGCCCAGATTTTTGTACTTATTTCACAACTTACCAATATAGTTGAATATATCCGTCTTCAAAAAAGTCAACTCAATAATATTGTCATTTATTTGGGGGTACAAATCTCACTGGATCTCTAAAGCTCACCTACAGAAACCCTCTAAAGATGGTAGCTTGGGTCTGCCAGTCTTGGGCAGGCAATGCTGGGACTCTCACCTGCTGGAATTGCTGAGATGAAGGAAAATCCCTCATGGTTGCAGTTGGAAGCTGCTGCTATGGAAAACAAATCCTCCCTTCAATATCCAAAAAAAACATCAGGACAACTTTATCTTACAGAACTCCCTACAGATCCTCAACCAGATAAAAACAGTTTGTCAGCCTCCCAGTGTTTCAATACAGGCTCCTATTTGCCAAAACCATGTATTAACTGCTGGCCAACAGGATGCAGCATTTATTGTCTGGAAGGAGAAAGGTATCAGATCTTTCTCTGATCTGTTCATCAATGGTCATTTTGCATCATTTACACTGCACAGCTCCCTACAGGCTCCCTAATATTCATTTATTTTGTTACCTTCAAGTCAGACACTGTTAAGGAATGGTGCTCACATCTTGATCCCTCCTCCATCAGACACATCCTTTTCGAGAACCTTTTGCTTCCGCCAGACAAATCATATCAGAATTTGTGAGCTATTTTACTACTGTGGTCTCCTCTGACTCTATCTGGGCTGGAGATTTGAACTGTGAAGTATCTGGGATGTTCTGAAAAGAGGCACTGTCCCAAATTTGTGGCTGATCCAACAACTCTCGCCTCAGGTTGATTCAGTACGAGGTTCTACATAGGCTGCATTACTCTGAAACATCGTGATAAGTGTCAAACAACAGAAGGCACACTAGCACATCTATTTTGGTTTTTCATTGTACAGCTTCCGGTCTGCAGTCTTTAAATGTCTTTCAGATTTTAGATATATTCAGCCCAACAGCAACCTGGTCTTTGGATGTTCTCCACAGGCTCCTCAGCTGCCACTGCACATCCAAACTGCTCTACAGTTGGGAATGGTGGGGGCTAAAAAAAATGTATTCTTCTGAACTGAAAGTCTACAACCCCTACAAATGTTCACCTTTTTTTTCATCTGGCTGTACTATAAAAAATAACAGAAAAAAAATATTTTTTAATAAATGAAATAATTCACAGTATATTTCAAATTTAGCAGATGAACAAATAACTGATTATAGATGTTTGTACCCAAGTGTTGTATGAGAGTTGATGCTGTTAAACACATTAGACTACATTAGACAGAACAGTTGTCAAAATCACTGGATTTTGAAGCTCTCTCTAAAAAAACATTTTTAAAAAAAGCACTAACATCTGCTAAGTTCTGGAGTTTTAAAGCAATTGTTTAATTGGCTTTAAAACTTCAAAAGACTCAATCACGGGGTTCATATCAACTGGTAAAACAACATCTGGATGTTTATGTTAAATTTCACTAGGGGCAAAACTGTAGGCACGGCTCAGGGTTGGTTTTGTTTTGTCTTTTATTGAAATACATATTTACTGACTGTAACATCTCACATGGAGGCTATGAAACAAGTTGATTACCATAGTCCTGTCCAGTCAAAAATAACAACAACCCAATCCAGAGAGTCATGATTATCAGAGACTATGATCAACCACAGTCTGCAGGATGTTATCATGCTATTCCTTCATGTTGAGTAAAGGGATTGTAGGTAAAGGTTTTCATCTGTTCTCATATGTTCCTGCATGTTAAAGAAAACAGTTTCACCAGTCATTGTGAAAAAGCGGTAACAGTTGTTGGGACCAGATAGCTACCAGAGCTGTCTTGGGGCCAGCTTTCTCAAAACATTCCTTCCTAACATTCTTTATGTATTTTATCATGTAAATCACTTGTACTCCGACTACTGCCAAGTCAGAAAAGGCTTTACATAAACTTACTACCACCTGGTTGGTTTATCCTGGTATCAGTAAAGGACAGAAGCCTCAAAACATAGATCCTAAATCTGATCACTCTGCAGATTTGATAAACTGCCGGTTGTGAAATGTTCTTTTCTGAAGGCACAAACTGGTAGAGCCAGTTTTACACTGTGACCACCGCTAATGTCAACATGTGTCATAACTATTATGATGTTTTCCAGTGATTGAAATTCCTTTTTAAGCCCTTTGTGCCCAGAACTAAGGATCGGCCAATTAGTCATCATTAGTCATGAGAATGTAACCTTTCCCCTTAAGTCTGCATTTCCTTTACAACTGGTGGAGATAAAGACATCATGTTTCAGACTAAAGACAGGAAAGTGAATGAATTTCAGCCTACTTTTCACCTCTCTTTTTATCCCGCTATGTGTTGAGTTGGCCTTTGACATCCCGCCTGCTTTTGATGCATCTTTGGATCGAGTGGTTTTTTATGACCACAGTCTGAGCTGTTGAGCCTGCTGAGATTAAACATCAGGCTACATCAGCCGGGAACCTTCAGCAGATATAGAGAGGAGAACAAAACAAGCCTCTATCCTATTTGATCCCCTCCCGTTTTCTCTCCCCTTTCTCTTTCTATCCTGGCCAGGAAGCCTTTCCGTGACTATGAGGATTCAAAGAGACTTCTACAGAAGGCACTGGCCCTGGCAGAGCTTCTGAACTTTTGTTCTGCTCTTTGACAGCCATACTGTGAGTCATGAAGGAGACAGAAAGACATCTTTTTTTTCTTTGAGGTTTATGTGATTGTAATTATTTAAGCTTTAGTGCAGAATTTTCCCTTGAAAAATGTATTAATGGATTTAATTTGTTGTGTGAAACTTGGATAAATGGATGCTGACGTTTTTAGATATTTCCACATTAATTATTCCACTGCCAACCATAGGATCCCCCCCCCCCCCACGCAGCAGGCCAAGAGTTCAATCATCTTTTCAAGTGTTTCCTGACACAAGTTGACCCTGTGCCATTAAAAGAGCAGAGCTGGGATCCAGCCTTGGTTGGCAAACACATTTTTCCTGCAAAATGATTCCCTGTGGATGAATACTTTGTAATTCCCCAGACACCCATTCAGTTCAGATGAGGGCAGCTTAGGGTCAGCAGGAAACCGTTACAACAGTTTGACCTAAAGAGGTCATGAAACTTTGATCGCTGTGAATTAGTTTGGATTTTTTGCTAATTTGCTGGATATTAGCTTAAGGTTTTGTTAGGAAATTTCAGGATTAAGTTACTCTGTTATCATAACAGATGCATTTGTTTGCTTTATCTGTGATTCAATTCCAAAAGAAACTTTGTTCTGTTTACCTGCAAGTAGATTTTTCCCCCTAAATCTTCTTGCCCAGAAGGAATTTTTCTAAGGAATCTCATAGTTCAGTCACTGTTGCCTTGGGCTCAGTAAGTTATTTTTCACCCATGAGCTGTTTTTCTTTTTTTTTTTAATGATCCCATCTGTCATCACATCATCTCAGAGTTGTGCAGTTTTTCGCCACCATGAGATCCCATTTTCCCAACGATTCTGTCTGCACTCTCAGATTAACTATCATCCTCCATGTGAAAGAGATGTGATCCTCTTGGGAAAGAACAATTACTGTACTTCCCCATCACTGTCCTGCAAAGGGAAGCCCTCCAAAGGAGCACCAGCAATCGCCACAATCTGAAGCTTTGTTACTGCAGCATTAGCATTAGAAACTGCAGATATTATGTAACCTGTCTGAGGCATGTCAAGGCCCATTCTTTTTGTATTCTTGCAATTTCCCGTAATCTTTGTATCATCCCATCTATTCCTGTTTTTAATCTTCTAGATGTCAGAATACATACTGACAAACACACAAAGCACTCAGTGTTTATCCCTTCAGCTCTTCTAAGGTCCATCCAAGTTCAAACCTCAAGGCTTACCACTAAAACCCTCCTCTGCATCTCAAAGCTTCTGTAACAAGACCTTGAAGATTTCCCTCAAGTGTTTTGGTGTAAAAGGTAAAGGACCTCTAATATCCGGCGAGGAGATTAGGATGCAAAACTGGCGAGGTTCCCTTGGCACCCTATTAAAGCCTTCTCATTCAAATCCAGAGCTTCAATGAAAACACAGGGCCATTTCTATTTGAGTAGGAATGTGATGACCTCCTCTGCTGCTATGTTTTTACTGGAAGTTTGAATTACCTGTGCAAAACAGAGTTGAAGAAGAAATTTTCCCTCACATTTATGCACGAATACATTTAGATTACAGTTTTGACCAAAACAAATTCATCTGTATTTCCATCACTTTTAGTGGTGCAAACTCCTCAGAAGCATTGATATGTAGATATCATGCCACATATAGACCTAGTGTTCTGACTTATGTAAGGAACTGCTCAAAAATTATTATTAGCACTGTCTGAGTGAAGCAGGCCTAACTTGCAAAAATCTTTTAAAGCTGTTTGGAAAAGATGTCATTCCCTTATATCCATAAGAATGCAGTGTGTTCTGTATGTCAGGCTTGACATGTTAATCCTTTGAGATAATGATCTGATTCTGATTGGAAGACAGAAAATGTTGCTGTGTGCTATAACTGACTAAATAAACTACATAACCCTACTCTGTCCAGCACACGTTCAAGAGTTGGAAAGCCACACCGGTGAAATGACACCATTCTTTTGTCTTGACTTGTCTGATTACTCCAGCATTCAGCCTCCCAGCCCCCACATACATACCCTGTGGGGATAGCCACCTGTCTTGGCTGACTCCTGGGATGCCTCCCATGCCTAACAGAGAGTTCTTTGTGCCGGGGAGGGGCAAGAGGGGAGGGGTAAAGCCTCTTAGCGGGCTGTTACTGATAGGACTCAGGAGACTTCTGCTGTCAGTGAGGAGTTACAGGAGGATTTTATAGTGACATGGCTCACCCACTGTCATTTTTCTTTCTTTCTTTTTTTCTTTTTACAATAATCATTGCTGCTGATATTTATAAAACAGCTTTGGTGGGGCTTTTTTTGTATTTGTTAAAGTTCTCAAATGCAGGATTAGGGTTAACCCACATAGTCAATAAAGCAGCGCAGGCCTGCCAAGGTGACATCATCAGTAAAACACACAGTACAGTGACTGCAGAGACTGATAGCTGACCTAACGGTGTTCAAGCTGCCGGCAGTTTGTGTTAATGATTGCCCCTGAGCAGGATCATCGTTTGAATCAGTGGTGCAGAGCTCGCTGACAGCTTGTCTGCTTATGTAGATAGATGGCTGGATGGTCTAACCCCAACTTCTCTCAGTGTTGCAGACACATAGGTGAGGCTGTTAGACTTTTGCAAAGAGACTAATGAAGACAAATGATCATGCAGAGTGCAGATAGACTAAAAGCGCTGGAAGAGCCAGGCATATTTCCTGGCCTTAAAAACTACCAGCCCATTGAGTTGTAAATTATTCTGCTAATGGTCTTTCGGGAACTCTTCCTCGTGTGTCTATGCTTAAAGAAAGTTTGAACCTTCTTTATTACTCTGACAGAAATTCATTGAATAATTGCTGATTAACTCCAAAGGGTATCTTTGGGAGTGTGAAGAACTTAGTGATCATAACTCCTTGCAATAACAAAGTCAAAGTTTCTTTTTTTCCTAACTTTTCCACCCTTTCCTGATCAGATGTCCTTCAGTCATGTCATCGATGGATGGATTATAAACCAATAAACCCTTGTGCACAATAAAAAAAAAAACACACCCTCCTGATTAAAACAGACACTGTTGTGTGTCGCAGTTGTTGTTCCGAGTTCTTTGCAGTGTATTTGTTTTATTTTAGTATTAATTTCAGTTTTTCTTCAGTAATTTGGTCACGTTGTGTTAATGTAGCGGTTGTTTTCACTGTATTCATTGTCAGTTTGAGGTGGTGTCCTTTTCAGTCTTTCCCGGCATCCTTTCTCTTTGTAGTTGTTTTGGAGATATTTTAAGACTGCTATTCCTCTAAGTCATTACTTATTCTTGTTTTGAATTACCAAGCATATTTTGTATCTTTAATTCATACCTCATTGTGGAGGTTCTGGACAAGAGGCCCATTCAGTTATTCTTGTGTGAAATCAAGTGGGCATACTGCATAAAGGGGCATAATGGTAACACTGTTTCTGCCCACAATTTGTGCACATTACCAGATGACGTGTGTTGTTTAAATGGTATATGCCATAATTAATATTTCAGTATATTTCTTTACATTTTCTTATTTTTGGCTTTTCTCATTCGTGACAGCAAAAAAGCAAACGAGTCATCTCAAGTTGTACAACATGTTTAATGGAATCAAATTCTGTGGCATTAACACTATCTTAAGGAGTTAATGTTCTAATAGCTGTTACTGCCTCTTTCTTTATGTTCAGTTGGAGGCTGAAATTCAGTAGGAATCTTGGCGAGCAGAGCTGCATAACACAGATTCCACTACAGCCTACTTCTGAAAACAGTGGGATGATAGATATGTGGCCACAAGGCTTTGCAAAGGGCTTTCTCTTATGCTTCACGGATACTGAAATTTCCTCTATAGATGGGAAATAAAGCACCACTTAGTGCAAATTGTATTAATATGATAATGAGCTTTTACTCCTGCATGCATCCAATTTTCTGGTTTAATAATTTCTTATTGTCTGATAGTTTTTCAATGCTAATTACAACAATATGTTTACCACTGAGAGATAAAAAGTTTGTATATTTATTCATCCTCTTTCATTGGTTGAATTATTGCATTTTTATTACTTTAGTGAAACAATAAGGCAAGGCAAGGCATGTTTAAGGAATATGTTAAGACTTTACTCATGGGATTTTTTTATTTTATTTGCACACAAACTGAAAAAGATGTTTTCTATAGATAAGTTCAAACAACACTGAAGACACAAGTCATCACAAAGGAATGCTGCTTCCATGACATAAGTTTTTAATAAGGTTTCAGCTCTTCAGGAAATGCCTGATTTGTCTTACATGAAAATCAAATGATCACAGTACAACAAATCATAAAATCACACAATGTTACTTGAAATGTCTTTTCATGTAGACCGTGTAACTACTCTGGCCAACATGCCTTGAAATCATTCAAGTCGTGAGAACGTCACCGGCCATATTGTCATATGTTTGTGTAGCCCTGCAGTCATGTCTGTTGGCAGCTGTCAACAAACAGAAATGTGCTGACTTTATTGTTTGCACAACAACCAGCTCAACCCCACCGATGTCTGTATTTGTCCTAAATGTAATCAAACAAATCCTCAGAGTAAAGTGGCAGCAAGAATTAATCAGATTTTTTTGTTTGGGAATTCTGATGGATGGTAACACCTCCTTGGTTGATTGCCTGTAGGAAACTAGATCAATGTATTAGCTGAGCTGAGTGCAAATGACAGGCTCATGCAAGTCTGATGGAAGTGTTTTTCTTGAAAACCCCTAAAGCTTCGGCAAAAGGAATTCCTTGCTGGCTGCAAAGACTTTCTTATAAATTTTCTAAACCAAGTGTCTTCTGAAAAAAAACAAGTCTCATAAGTAGCTTAAGGGTAGCTATTGTTGAGGAGAAAGCATTTAAAGAAACTGTTCATACACAGATATGCATATTGTAATAGGCTTTTATGGATTTAAAGCACAGCTCTGTATGAATGGACGTTTTTCTTTATGAAGAAATTCTTCAGTTCATATTCATGTCAAATACTCAAACATTTCACAAGCAACAAATCCCAGTGTCATGCATCTTTGAGAGCAATTTCAAACATTTATAGCATGTGCTGGTGTCGTTAAAAGATATGAACATGTCACCCTGTTGTATTTCTTTCTTTATTATCAGCCTAACAATCAAAGTTGCATCAGATAGCCATCGGTGCAATCCAGCAGTCTTTTCATTGCACCGGATGGCAGCGGTGCAGATGACAACAACATAAATACACCTGTTTAAAGTTTGGAAAAACTTAGGAAGTCCAACTTTACTACAGAACTATCTGGCATCTGTGATCTTGTGTGAAAAGGGGAGTTCAGCGGTAGCACATGTTTTAAGAGTACAAAACCAGATATGAAGCAGAGGGACACATTCACCTGGTCAGAGGACATGGAAACATGTTTTAAAACCCCACAGAGGCCTACATTCAGCCTGTTGTGGTCTAGTTTAGAGCCAAATGGAAGTCTCCGCTGCCTTGTACCCTGCAGGGCATCCTCATAAATTAAGCTAGAGAGCTGGAATTTAAGTGCAACATCACCTTTAGAGCTGTCACTGCATTATTGTACAGCTTCATTTATTGCTATTCCTTAAAAAAAGAAGAAGAAAAAAAGAAAAGAAAAAGAAGTTGAAAGAAACTTGGCATGAATAAGAGTTTATTCAGGACCTTTTTCACTTTTGTAAGTACATTATACGGTCAAGTTGCTTTTATATTGTGTCATCACGATCCTTTAAGCAAAGAGCTGTTGGAAAACATCTCAAAGTCATAGTTTTATGGTTTTATCTTTATGTTTGTCTTTGTAGTTACATGTCTACATTTTGAGTTCATCTCTAACCTCTTCACCATCAGCACCACACTTTCAAATTCACAACAATTGTAGGTCAGTCTTAAAAGTG
>JBBBVU010000005.1:8957642-8968220 GCA_037177055.1 Atherinosoma microstoma
CTGTTGGAAAACATCTCAAAGTCATAGTTTTATGGTTTTATCTTTATGTTTGTCTTTGTAGTTACATGTCTACATTTGTAGGTCAAAGTTAAATAAGAGTTGCGTGATGCAAGTAAATGTTGAATCACAGACCTAAGAACTCTATTAGTAGACCATAGTTTTTAAGATGAGTTCTAATGAGTTCATCTCTAACCTCTTCACCATCAGCACCACACTTTCAAATTCACAACAATTGTAGGTCAGTCTTAAAAGTGGGATAAAAGCCGGGGCTGTGACTCTGGGGTTGATAACAGGGGCTTTAAAAACGTCATCCTCAGGATAATAAAGGGAGTTCAACATGAATTAAAACCAAGACAGGCAAGTCAAAGCCTGAGCATGAAGCAGTTTAAAACTATAATATATAGTGTGTCATTTGCTTCAGTGTAATGGTATTGTCAAGTTTGCTGAACAAAGACTGAAAATGTCCTGACTTGCACGGAAGGCCAGAAGCATTAATGAGCTTTCATCATTGACTCATTTTTCCATGATGTCTTAAAATCAATATGATGCCTTTATTTTTAACCCAGCGGTGCAGGGAGGGAGCAGTCAATAATGTGGCCCATTAACGCATGTGGAGCAAACACATTCCAGTTTGTTTGCTGGACATTTGTTACAATGCTGTGATGATGACATTGTATTGACTGGTGCAACCCCAGTGATATTTCTCAACAGTTTTTAGATGGATTAACAAATACTGGACATACGTTAAGGACCCCAAGAGGATCAGGCTTACTGACTTTGGCGATCACTTGATCTCTCCTTTAGTGACCCCATCAGGCTGACTTGTTTTTGTTTGTTGTAGTAGTAGCAATTTGTTCGTACTGAGACTAAAGAACAAAGTAGACACAGCCTTCCGCTATCAGAAACCAATGCATAATTGCCTTGAGCATCGGAAATGACTGCAGCTAAAGATTGACTGTGAAACACATGGCCCCAATAGTCTCCTATACAAATAAACAGCCATTTTTCTCAAACAAATAACAGGTCAGTAGATTTTTCCCACGTCATTATGATGTCATTAGCTAGATTCAATTCTTTTAATCAATGCCCTGGCATTGTTTCTGAAATTATTCAAAAAAACAAAATCATAATTAAAGGCATTACTTTTATCCAATCAGCTTTGAATGAATTACCTTTCTTTTCCACCCTCTGGACCATATATGGTAATTTCTGTCTCCAAAAAGACCTTAATGGTAATGACTTAATGGAAAACTTGAGGCACTCCACAAAGCAATGAGTGATGTCATGACAGGCTCTGTCTATCATTTGTTTTCAGTCTATGATTAGTACAGAAGGTTCCCACATGATTTGGATAATTTAACTACTGATCTAAAGAAAGCATTCGTAGAGTTGAGTTATTATTGGACATATTAGCATGAATCTCAATACTCTGCTTTATGTTCCAACAGAATGAATTGGAGTCACTGCACTGACCCCCTAACTTTCTCTCTGTATTTCCACAGACTGGTAGAGATGTCAGTTTGACTTTAGCTTAGGAATGAATTCTCCTTTCTTAATTACTAATACCTAGTTTGCTGCAAGTGTACAGTTTTTGATAGTCATCAGCAGATGTTGGCATTCCAACACCCTAATCCAAGACTGCACTCTGTTTGACTCTAACAAATTCAGGCCACACCAGCAATATAAAAAACACAGGGTTGTGCAACACATTTAATCTTGCTCAACTTACAAAAAGGTTGTTGTGGTGCTAAATAAAACGCCGCTTTTTTTTACAAGTCTTCCCATCTAAACAAACATATTGATTGGCACTGACATACATGAGCGTTTCCAACATGTTTAATTAAATTTGTTCAATTCTTTGTTGTCAATCACTTTGTTGGCATTTGCCTTGAGCTGCAAAGATAGTATGCAATATGAAGATTAAGTGGGTATAGAAAATGGATGGATTAATATTAAGGTTCAGGAATACCTGGCATACAAGGTTTTTTTAATTTCACATCAGACTTTTCTTCATTTTTTCCTGTCCATGTTAAACAGTCCTTCACCTTTGTCATAAGGTCAGACATGTGCACCTCTCATGTGCAAACACAGGTGATTCTCCCACCCTCAGCTCTGCAAACATTTCAAAGCATTTGCGTTACCGCATTGCTTTAGACAAAGCTCGTAAAGTGATGATTACACTCTGTCCTGTCGGGTCTCAGCTGTGGTGATGTAATTTGGAGCTGAGGCTGAAATGCAAACATACCGAGCAAAGCGCTCAAGGTGTGTTTAAGACAAGCAGCGGCCCTATGGTGAAGCGGCTTCCTGCAAACTGCTGCACAGTCACACAGAGATCGTAGATCACTGCATGGGATGGACCATTAAACGCTGTCCTGCGTGCTGTGTTATCATAGCATGAACTCAGACTGTTTGTACTGCCAACATGTAATAAGTGCAGTTAAGGGATCAGCCCCAAACATTTAATACCAGTGTTTGGTGTTCCCTCGTTGAACATGTGCTCTGTTGACTGTGTTAACACGATCCTCAGCCCCTAACACTCGATCCACTTTGTGCAAACACACCAAAGGTGACAAGGAAATCTGACCCCGCATGATGTAATTCAGTTAACTCCAACAGTCTCTTTCAACACTCAAGGAATGTAAGACTTGGTGCTGAACTGTGGTAATGAGGAAAACCTCACTGTAAATCATGATAACATCCAGCTTCCTGTTCACAGAGTTTGACTATGGCATAATTTTAGGCTATGAAGAAGAAGGAAAGTATGTGTTTGTTTTTGCCTTAACTGTTTACTCAGAGAAATATAATTGTAACCATATAAACATGAAGAGGACAGTTATATATCTTTGTATTTGTTCTGGAAGCAAGATGCCAGAATGGCATGTGTAAAATAGAGTAAAAAAAAAATGGCTTAAATGTTTATTTCTTGGTCTTTATTCACTCTACCAGCAATTATTTCTCAGTGTGTTTCATTTATAAGACTTTTTTAACCTTTCTTAGGTCATGTTTGACAATTAAACGTTTTTTTATTAGTCATCCAAATCCACATCACTTTCTTGGAATCTGTCATATTTGCCTTGAGTGGCGAGATTCCACCATCACCAACATACTCCACCCAATTTGCAGACAGTCATGCCATTGTGTGTAGAGGAAGAAGTGTTAAAGAGCAACTAATGTGTGCTTGTGATGTACTAATCTTTCTGACAGGTATGCAAAGACTTGAGGCAACAGAGTCACCTTGCAGGAAGGTCAAATGATTACTTCAGACACCCTTTTTGAGTATCGTGAAGGAAAAACATTGTCTCTTTGTTGAGCAGTGTGTCCACTGAGTAGCAATTTAACACCGCAGCCACAGTTGCAATTTAATTATGCATGTGCTGGTTTGTGTTGGCTTTGCAAGAAAGTATTATTGGCAGGGCAAGTTCCGGAAGAAAATCTTCTCTTCAAGACTGAAACTCCGTATAGGCTATAAAGGACATGTTTGATGAAGCAAAAGATAGCAGATACCAGATATTGTTGAAATAGTGTGTCTGTTAAAAGCTGTTGACTGACAGTTTGATTTGTCAGGCAGATGTGAGACCAGCTAAATAACTTTAGCTTCCTTTCATAACTCTACCTGACAAATATTTGACAGGAAATCAGCCAAGCCATCAAGTCAAAACAAGGTCATATCAGCTTTATTACTGACGGTGTCACATATCAGTCCCTTATCCACTACATTTACCGACACAGTGGCATTTTTTGGTTAGCAGAAATCCAATTTCATCCCTTAGATGTTCTGCTTGTTAAGCATGGCTAAGCATGACTACGTTCATGGCCAAATTCCCTCAGTGATAGTGCAAATGATAAATTCCTAAGTTCAAAGAAGTTCCCTGCTTTCAAGCTTGGTCAAAATGTGTTTTGCTGGGCAAAATCCAAAGCATTTCCTCAACCTTGCTTTCATTAGTCCTTTTATCAGCCAACTGATCTATTCAGCAACATTTCCTTGCAATGAAACTGGCATGATGATATCCCCTTAGACATGTTTGCTGAGTCATCACGCTCCAATCATTATCTATGGGTTGCTGTTTGTTTAACATCTTGGTTGTCAGTGTAGCTGACGTCATGAAGATACTGAGCCGTGAAATATTTGAACAGGCAGTGACGAACTTAGGCCCTTTTTCCCAGGTCAAATACATTAGTTACACAGCTGACACATTGTATGCAACTGGACAACAAATGTTCAAATTTTATAACCAATAGTTCAGAAGTGCTGAAAATATGCATTGGGGCTTTGCTTGATAATTTCGTCCTTTTAAAGCCCCTAGTTTTGGTCGCCACTGTTGTGTAACTTCATACCATGTGGCCACAGTGATGTTTGATCTAACTTCTGAAGAGCTTGTGCGGTCAAGTTTTGTGTAAACCAAGCAGCATCTCTTTAACCTGGAGGAAGGTCGGGTAACCTCTAAACCCACCAGGGCATTGAAAACAACAGGTGCTTGAAAGAAAGCTCAGCTGTCGAGTGTAGGCGGGAGCTAGCTAGCACTTTGCCCAGCAGCAGCTGCAGGTAACCGTGTTAGGTTTCGACCTGCGGTTGAAGGAGTCACCCAACAGCTGAACAAATGCACTTCCACACAAAACGAGTCCCACAGAGTTCTTCTCTAACAGCCCACTGACTCTGAACAAGCCTCAGACCTCATTAGACAGGAGGACTTGTGGCTGTGTAGCAGCTGTGCTCCTCAAACAGATGGGACGCCGTATTTTATTGGAGAACTCCTCTCTGTATCTAGACTTTATTTCATCTCTAGTGACTACAGACTTTATTGAAGCAAGACCATACGAGCTGTTCCACTTTTATCCCAGACTCTATAAATCTTTGTTCATGTACATTTCATTTAACTTGAGCTGCTGACTTAGATCTATTTGCCTCCCATTTAAATGTGACTCATAGCAGCAGTAAATTGCTTTTATCTCCTAGATAGAAAATGGATCTGGGTGATGTAAGGCAGATGTCATGTATAGAGTAACAGCTGGGAGCATTGGGAAAGCTGGCCTGGATTGCACACCCCTCAATAACTACCGTTCATTTACTAATGTGACATGTTCATAATCGCGTTTTAGGATGAATTCGTTTTCAAGATGGTTTTAATGATGGGATACATCAAGCTTTTGGTTAATCATAAAAAGTGGATCCAAACAATGTTTGCTTTACAAGAAACAAGAAACACGAAGTAATTTTGAATATAACTGTAGATATGACCACCCATGTTTCTTTAGCAGTACCTCAACTGCAAACAAAGTAGAAATTTTTGGTGTGATACCATTGACCTCACTGACTTCATTTGAAGACGCTAGATATGGCAGTACAAGGCTAGCATGCTACTAGATGAGGTGGAGTTTCACCAGGATCAAGAAAAATATGCCCTTTTTGCTTGTATCGATGAAATGCGCAGTTTACCGAGTGAAGCGACCTGATCTGCCTGCCATTAAACACATTAAATAAATTGACAATGTTTGGGAAATGTGATATAAATCCTCAAGCACAAGATGACTGATTATAGACAAAGTTTGAAGAAATAAAGCTTCTATCAATGCCATCATTAAACTGCTAATAAAGCCATAGGAGTTGTCTGTAAAAGTGATTAAAATACCCAAGTGATATCTTTCATTAAACACTCCCTGGTTGTATTTAGGGGCTGATTTTATTAAGACAAGAAAATCTGCTAAGGGGAAATTATACTTTTGGAAATAGACAGATCGACATATTTGATAAAACATGGCAGGAAAAGTTATGATTTAAAAGAATGTAGTGATGTAATAATGGACTTCCCAACTGCAGGATAATCTTATATCATCTTAATGTTCAAATGGATCACAATTTAAATGTTATACATAGGGCCCTGCGACTATTTTAAGACCTCTGCTAAAAAATTACACCCTTGGAGTCAAACATTTTTGATATTTGTTAAGATGTGCAAATATCAGTATATGTGAGGTGAAGAATAAATGAAGATGGCACATAGCACAAATCTCCTTAAAAAAACAAAACAAAAAGAACCCCTAACACTTTGAGGATGAATATTCTTTTGGAATGATGCAGTTATAGCACCAAAATTATATCAAATCATGGTACAATAAGTGAATATCATTTCTGCGCAGGCCAAGTCGGATAAAGTGAAGACCAAAAAAATTAGAGTGGTTTTGGTACAGACAGTTCAGGTGAGGTCTCCAATATGGCCATTTGGCACCATCTGTTCTCAAAGTCCCCCAACTGCAGGACCTTGGGTTTTTAAAGGTTAAATAAAGATGTATTATTTCAATACTTCAATTTCAATACAAAAATTTATCTAATAACTGACTGTAAATAATAACCTTAAAAAAAAAAGAAAGGCGAAAAGGTGAAATCTGACCCAAAAGTCCAACACTGATTTAATCCAAAGGACACTTTTATTTAATTCAGTGTGAGCAGATTCAATACTGTCACTCTGACAGCACTAGAAACACATTTATAGTCACATTTAAGGTGATAAAATAGAGAACACACATATTTTTTTCTCTGGCGCTAAAACCACATAACACATGCCCAGTGACTTCACAGACTACACATTGGGTGACTTTATCGTGGGCCAACAATAAAGTCCAACCGGACAATTTGAACCACTTGTTCATAAAATCCTAACAAGCGGTTCATTCACTTTTCAGTACACTCACATGAAGTGACCAGTAATACTTGGGGAAAAAAAGAGAAATACTGTGACATAATACCTTACATATCAGCTTTAGCAGCACTATAGTTCTTTGAATTGGTCTCACACTTTCAGAGCAGTGTTAACATACTGTGCATTAATAATATCACACTTCTGTCCAGTGTCATGGAATGCTTCACATAATTAAAACTCTTAACTGTGCTGCTGTGTGACTTCCTCTTGTTTTATGTAAGTTTACTTCTAGCAGGTTTTCATGGATCAGTGTTCAGACCTACTTTGAGCAATAAGCTTCTTCATGATTATCTAGTTGCTCACATTTCAGTGTGGATATTTTCACAGAAAAGTTGTGAGATACTGCGGATGTGATTTCTCCCACTGCTAGACATGACGCCACATTTGTGTGGTGCGTTGCTATTTTAAAGGTTTCAGTCTTTTGGTGCAAGTGTATAAAAATACTGACTATACTTTATATCTATGTTTGTGAGTGTTTATGATAACACAGTGAGTGTGACAGTTCCTTTGGTCCTTTTCAGGATGCCGACGGCTTCTTCGTGAGTAACGCCCTCCAGAGTCTGTCCGTTAACGGCCATGATCTGGTCTCCTCGCTTCAGACGGCCGTCCTCCGCTGCTGCCCCCTGAAATCGCACACGGGTGCAAGTGGGTTTTATTAATATCATGTAAAATATAGATTCTGAAAAGATTAACTGTTTCGGCATGACCAAGTTA
This sequence comes from Atherinosoma microstoma, assembly GCA_037177055.1. NCBI lineage: Eukaryota > Metazoa > Chordata > Actinopteri > Atheriniformes > Atherinidae > Atherinosoma > Atherinosoma microstoma. The sequence goes on from JBBBVU010000005.1 coordinate 8,965,052, forward strand.
CCTTTCCAAAAACCGTTTTAACATAAATGGGCAAATCTCCATGAGGGCTGCCATGCCCTCCAACAATGCTGAAACCCAGTCCATCGGGTCCTCTTTCAAGAGTGATGGTTTTATACTGAGGTGGGCTGAAGAAAAGGCAGAGACATTTAAGGACTTTGCATATTTAGGATGTGACTGTTTGAATCCTCAATCCTGCATCTTGAGAGTTCTCTTTAGAGTTCAGTAGACAGACCAACATTTAAAGAGCACGTTTATAGGAAGTTGATAGAAAACAGCATAATGTTGGTTTTTTTTGTAATAACAGCTTAATACCCAATGTCATCCTGGAAGATGCAACTGGGTGTCAGACTCCCACCCGCCTGCTCCTGAGAGGGACCCGTCACGGTGGTGTCGCCACCTGCTACCACCTACAAATGCATGCACACATAAACAAAGTGACACTGTTATGATGTTCTGGACTTGATCTACAGTCAAGTTAACAACAGATAACATGATAGTAGAAATTGCAAGGAGGGCAAGTTTTATGTTACTGCAGAATCTGCCCCTGCTACTCTACCAATCATCTTTATGGTCAATTAAAGTAGGAATATAGTACAAGATGAGCTGCAGATTATCTACATGTCTGCAGGTTTATTATCTAACTGAGACATGAGTGCTGAGAGTAAAACTGTATGGGTGTGTGTTCTGGGAGACAGACCTGCAGCTGTATTGTGCCCGTGGCATTCTTGAGCAGACTGACAGCCTGCGAGTGGCTCATCCCTTCAGCGGAGGTGCCACATATGCTGACAATTCTGTCTCCAATCTGGAAGAAAAGTGACAACATTTCCATACATTTGCATTTAAAAAAAAGAAAAAAAAGAGAAATAATCTGCATGTGAATTTTGTTCAGGAAAAGTTTGCTCAACTACATTTTACAAGTAAAAAAATGACTGTTTTTAATGTTTTTGGTTTCAGTAATGCTTTTCCAGGATGTGGAACACTGTCTGCAAAATCAATTCTTAACACCATACAAAAGCAGAACTAAGCTTTAGCTCAATTGAGTAATTTCATTATGTGGAAGTCTCATTTCTCATTCTAATGAAAACGTAAAGCACCATAAACATATCATTCAAGATTCCCCCTATTCACCTCAATGAGCCCTTTTATACACTTCATGATCTAAATGCACGAGTGGGAGATTTATCATCCATGTTAGTTGTGGCTATTGTCCTCCTCCAGTCTCTGTCAGACAAAGTTACAATTGTCAGTGTGTCTGTGAGGGCCACAGGCTCCTGACCTTTGGAGGCCTTTGAGATTCACTCAGCAAAGTCAAGAGGAGTGGGACTGTTGTACATAACCGAGATTTTCCACATTAATCTCTTATAATAATTGGAGGTATGCATGAATCCTCATTTTATACTTCTCTAAAGGTCACATATTATGACGCTGATTAATCTTTTACCTTGAGTTGGGTCTGAGCAGCCAGGCCAACCGGATTCATCATGGCGATGAAGATGGGTATATCGCCCAGGGGGCTGCCTACCCCGCCTGCTATACTGATACCCAAAGAATCATTGGGTCCTTTGGTAAACTCAATGGTTCTGATGTCCTGATGCTCCACAGCTGCAAGGATGTTGAAAATAAGGACACTTTTATGATGGATTGCTCCACATCTTTTTCTTTTTTTGTACATAGCTGATCCACCGATATGTTTCCTAGATTAATATCTGCTGCTTGCATTATCCTCACAGTCTCATGGTACTTACATTCCTGACTTCTGCTTAGATTCTCAGAGTCTCCTGGAACATTTTCAGAGTCTGAACATGACGCTTGGGCCACCTTGGAGCTGCCTGTCTCACTTATCTGAAGCCAAGATAATGAGTTTGCATTGAAGAACTAGATAAAACTGTATCTTCAATAGATGTTAAATTAGTGGTAAATTACCTGGCTACTTTCAGACAGTCTTCTTTCAGAGTGGAAGGGGCCTGCTTTAAACCGTCCCACCTCCATCTTTATAGGCCTCATGCAGCACTGCAACACAAGGCACAGCATTGTTTTTTATTTTAGCTGTTCAGCTAAGTTTTTAAGAAGATTTATTGTTCAATGTGTTGCATTCTGATGACTAGTTAGGAGCTACCTTGAGTAGTGCAGCTACGGCTTCCTGAGTGGCCGTTCTGACATCTTCGCCGTTGACAGACAGGATCTGATCGCCCTGCATTAGTCGACCGTCAGTGTCCACCAAACCTCCTTTCACAATATCAGACACAAACACTCCTGTGTCATTCCTGCTGGGAAGATAAAGACACAACAGTGGGTATAATCTATCACAGTATGCAGAACTGTGTTGTTAAGGGTCAGAATAAGGAATCTTTGCACGAGTATAGCTTCAAATAATGGGAAGCACCTCAGCAATTTGACCCTATTTTGTTTTGGATGCAACAGTTAATTATCAAAATACTCTAATTCTGGACTTACAAAGAGTGAAGGAAAAATATAATTTGCAACAGCAAAAGGTGACAGTTGAATTTCTCCACAGAGATCAATAAAGTATATTTATCTATCTATCTATGAGCAAAACTCTTTATTTCAAACGTGGACTGCATGTCTGAAGCGCTAATCTCCACGTAGATAAAGACTAACAAACGCAGACCTGTGAAGCAAGGCTACTCGATCTCACTCTGGCTCCAGTCTCACAGATACTTGGCTGTCACAGCTCCTCACCACTAACTGCTAGCTTGCACTTTCCTTTCAGCGCAGAGTTATAAGTCGTCTATGTAGTTTCCATTCTTGTGAGCATTTTTTCCCCTTTCCGCATATGTAGCAGATTCACTGTGGCAGAGGCAGAAATTTACAACCATGTCAAGACTGAGCTGCAGGCAGATGTTCAATCTCTAAATTCAGCTCGAGTCTCTTTGTTTTGTGTTTGTCTGACAAACTGCACACATTTCAGGCGTTTACATGTTACATTTACATACCGACAGAAATCCAGAGTTATTAAATATAAGTAATAATGCATATTGGATCTGCACAAGCTATTCCTGTTATCACAGATGTGTAAATCTCATTTCAAACATGATAAATGTGCTATCAGAACAGCAATCTTCTTCACAGTACCTGCTTTCAGGTGTCTTCCCTCAGACCCTAAAAACAGCCGTCATCAAGCCGCTACTGAAAAAGAACAACTTAAACC
>JBBBVU010000005.1:8994782-9020950 GCA_037177055.1 Atherinosoma microstoma
TGTGTGTGTGTGTGTGTGTGTGTGTGTGTGTGTGCGTGCGTGCGTGCGTGCGTGCGTGCGTGCGTGTGTGTGTGTGTATGTATTTTATGTATGTATGTATCTATTCTGTCTGTCTGTCTGTCTGTCTGTATATCTATCTCCATTATGCAAGATGAAGAAATCCTCCACCAAAAGCCTTTACATGCAAGATTAACATCTCTGGAAAAGTCAAGCACATTACCAAAGTCGCAAATTACCTCAAGCAGTTCATCTCCACTAAACAGCTTGCCACAGCGGCCAACAGGTCCCTCAGGAAGGACAGATCGGATGTAGTGATGCCCACTGTTGGCTTCTAGACTGATGCCTAGGCCGCTGTTCTCAGTAAACTTCTCTACCTGAGCCACCTGTCATGGAAACAAAGAATTGCAACACATCAGCATGTGAAACCATTTAAGATGAGCTATTAGATGAACTCTTAATATACTAATAGCTATACATTAGTCTGATGAGTAATATCATCCTTAAATTTTTAAAACCAGGTTAGCCAGAGCTCAAGTAGGTATAACACCAAGTAGTATAAAAAAAAAAACAAAGAAAACTTACTACAACTTCATTACTTGGACCCAGAATCTCCTGCCACTTCTTCATCAGTTCTTCTTCTTCGTTAGATGTTAACTTAAATGCTTGAAAAACATCAGGGTATCAGTATTCACAGGAAAAAAAAAACAATAGAAAGAGAAAGCAAATCTATGATGCACCTAAATTTCTAAGTAAATGCAAAGCACTTAAGACGTGAGTTATAGACCAACATCAAATACTTTTATCTGTACCAATTTAAATATCTAAATTGACTGCATTCATGGAAACTAACAGCATCCATCTTTCCTCACATTGTGTGTTGCTAGTCAGTCAGTGTGGTCCTGTCAACAAACACCCTCATCTGTCAAATGTGTGCCCAGTATCTCTGCTGGAGAGCATACAACAGGGACGAATCCCAGCCTCCTACCATGTTTGTCTTTTGTTAGCTGATCTGAAGCTGGGCTGACATCAGATCCGTCACTCATTGTCTGGAGCTGCCTCTCTTCTGAGGTGACTGTCAACACACAGCACATATTCAGACAGGTAGGAGAACATATGAAATAGGTACAGGCAAAGACAATATACGCATAAAATAGGTAATCTACTCACCACAAATATTAGAAATACATGTAAAAACAAATTACAATATTACTTCATCACACTCTTTTTACATGAGCATCTCATTACATCTTATTTCCCAGTTCATGTAAAAAGGATATAAACACCCTTGTTTATGTTTTCCGTAAATATACCAGGATTTAAAATATATGTTTAATGATCCTAGTGCTTTTTTAACAACTTCATGCCATTGTTTATGTGCTCAGGTTCCCACAGGGCACAGAACTGGCCACCCATTTAATTACTACCCATGCACTAAGGTAAGCTATGGTATACAGTTTACATCAGCATCTTTTAAGTACCCACATTAAGCCAGTACTTGGTACTTTGGGATGGAAGAAAGAAATAAACAGTCCGAAAATTGACATGACAACAGTAAAAGTAGGCAGTTAAATTTCCTTCCATCATCCCAGCTGTTTAATGACTACGGCACACCAAAATTATAGTGTGGTAATGCCAGACAAATGCAGTCATTTGAGTGAGTCAGGGATTTCTCCATTCATTTCTAATTCCCAAGGCAATTATAAACTCATTTCCTTTAAAATATTGGAGTTACTATTTCTGATAATAAACCCAGGGATCTCCAGATGCACAACCAGTGAAGCTCTAGTGAAGCAAGTTTGTACAAGTCTTTTTCCTTCTCCTTTTTTTTTCAAATACAAACTTTTTTTTTTAGATGCTTCAGAGTAGCCAGGAAATACTGCCTTTCTAAGTCTTCATCTGTTATCTGTTGACTGAGGGGTTTTCTTTAGGTTTTTGAGCGACAAATTTCCTGTTGCCAAATTTTATCACTTCCAGTCTACATCGATCACTGACATGAAGCAACTTATGCAAGTTACTTTTCTTGCTTCTGTAATAGCCTGGAGGTCCTGTCAGAACAACTGGGGACGCACGTCCTTCTGTTTACTTTCTGTCTGTCTTGTTTAATGTCAATTTCATAAAAATGCAGGAAGATAATAAAACAAACATGATATACATTCATGCAGACATTCTAGACCTGTCTTCGTGGTGTGGAATTTTGCTATTGTATACCATATGCAAATCTCTAAGGAAATCAAATAAAATGAAAGAAAGTTAAATCTGTTTTAGGTTTAAACAACATGACAGTAAGGTTTTGATTTTTTTTCTCACGGAGGTGGCTATAGGGTAAGAAGGGTAGCACTTGAGTGAAATGGTTTTACAAAGTGCTTAAAGTGGGAGTGTGGGGTTTTATAGTTTTAAATTCCAAGATAAAACTCTTAGTATTTAGTAGAAGATGGTTTCTGTGATGATGTTTCCACATTCTTATGCTGATAGTGATGTGTTGTATGTCAACCAGAGATGAGACTGTGATGTAATAAGGACGTCCAAGAAATGGCTTTAAAAAAATCAGACTGAAACTTGGATCAGGCCTCCAATTTGAGGCCATTCACATGCAGAAAGAGATGTTCCAAGATGAACTGAAGATGCATTCAGATTAGATCCTGCAGGAGGTCTGGGACATTTGTGGCCATATTATTCTAACAGTGTGAAGGTAAAGGTATCCTGGGCCTCAATGAAGGATCACCGTCTCTGATGCACCTCCACAAAGGAAGCAAAGGTCCTACTGGGATGTGATCTTACTTTTTACAGTTTCTGGAAAAGATACATTCTGTAAAAAGCAGCATCTAAACTCCCAGGATGTATAATTAAGACAAAATCTCCTGCTCATCTTTAAAGTTTCTTATCTGCAACAACGGTGAACAAAAGCACCTATGTGCCACCAAGGTTCTGATAACCTTTTAATGGGACTCTCCAAATGTTTAGACCCAAGGTACGCATTTTTATGCTGTTAAACTACTGTTTGTTGTGGTCTTTATTTATGCTTTTACCCTTTCTCAGCTTTTTTTCAGAGCCTGGGTCGGAGTGGAACCACAGAGTTTAAAAGCTTCAAGTTAAATTAATTTAGTCAGAAGTTTGCTGACTCTGCTCTGCAACATCGCAAATCTATTATTCCATGCTCCTTTTTACATTTCTAAAATGTGTTAAATTATTTTGTATGCCAACACAAGTGGTCTTTTAAGAGGCACAATGGCATGTATTTGAACCTGTTTGTACCAGACGTCCGTGGGCGGGACATGACAAATAAATATGTATTTTACTCAGTCTCCCTTCCAAGTGCCTACACATGTTATACACCATTGGAAATCTAAGATTCTTGAGATTTGAATGATGTATACCATCTGAGGCTAAAATTATCACTGTAGATTCTGTAAACACTATTTTCGGACCAGTCACCAATGTAATTTATCTTTGAAGCCATACTGTCCTCCAGTAGCAGATGATACTGGATCAAAAACAGGACTGTGACATCAGCAAGGGTCTAGTAATAGCAGTCCAGTAAAATAGTTGGTCGACAACAAGTGATGTATCCATAAAAACACGTTTAAGGCAAAAACTGAAGGATTTTAAGGGGTTAATGTCAAGTGTGAACCAACATGATTGTGATCAGATCCCCTAGGACACATGTTGATATCAGGTTTGAACAGAGCAACATGTAATAAGAATCTTTCAGGGAGGACAGTTGTCTTACACAGAGATATTTATTAGGAAACCAGAGAACAGCAGCATAGATTGATAGATGTAATACCACCATCTATATACAGATGGCTCTGAACTGGGCATATTTACACTCAATTGTAAACATATACTGTGCACTTAGCTTCAAGACTTAAAACTCATCTCTTCTCAGTCAGAGGAATGCCCAGAATAAGTGATCTAATATGATCTTTTCGTCCAAATTTTCACTTTTTTTCTCAAAAATGGAGAGCCTCGACAGTCCTTTGTGCACCAATTACATGCTGTATCATTACAAGTTTTGCAACTAAGTTGTATTCTGAGACAGTTTCAATACTAAAAAGAAGTGCCTGAGGACCAGAATGAGGGAATTCCTCGACAAAGAATTGTGTTTATTATTTACTAATACTTTAACTGGCAACAAGCTAGCCCTTTTTCTTAGTAACACTGATGCAAGATAGCAACTAAAAATATGAACAAATACCCTGCTATAGAAAAATGAAAGCCATTACATATCCTCTAGAAAATCATTACACTTTTTTACATAACACAAGTATAAGTATAAGTGACATTTCCATTTGAAGTCACTTGGCAACAACTACAACATGAAAACTCCTGTTGGTACCACATTTACCAAAAATGACAAGATGATAAACTGAAGTGAATATTAACGCCCCCAACCCTTTTTTTTTCTTTATCCTTAATAAGATTATCTTTCTTACCTTGAGCGGGCTCTTCAGACTTCTTCCTCTCCAGCTCCAGCTCCCTCAAGACGGTGGCGGTGGTGGGGATAGTAGCAGAAGGGGAAAGAACAGTGACACTGGGGGCCATGGCAGGAGGGATCTCATCAGGCCTGAAGCCCCGTCGGATCAGCTTGAGGTGGACAGTCTGGCTGGTGTGTCTCAGCACTTCCACTGCCTGTTGATTGGTGTATCCCTGAATATTTACACCATCGACCTGCAGAGGGCGATCATTTGTGAGCCCATGGATTAAATGGAGCAGAGGAGCTTGTTTAAACAGTTTAAGCGTGCTTAACTGTGAAGTATATTCTTACTTGAAAGAGATTAATGTAAGTTGAAGTAAACACCAGGGGGTATACAAACACAGCGTTGCACCTAAATATTTCAAACAACTCATCGATTCATTTATCTATTTAGATCATTTAGGGAGGGCAATAAGTTGAAATAATCAAGACCCATATTAAGCAGGCATCCATGAACCACAGGATCAGAACAAAAGCAGGGTTTGTAAGAACATTATACAAACACTAGACTATAATTGTCTTCAGTAATTAAATTAAAAATGTATTTGCTCAGAGTGCTAATTAAACACTCCTTTAAATTTCAAGTCACTAAATAGAAAAAAAAAGAATTTCTGACATATCAGTTAATTGTGAATTATTCAAAATTATGCATCTCATAATTTTCCCATAATGACTGAGCAAACGTGATAACTATAATACATAATACAAACCATTCACTGCATGTCACTGACAACAGAGAACACACTGCTACAAAGAGCATAATTACGATACTTACAGCTATTATCTGGTCTCCAACATGAATACGTCCATCTTGATCTACAGCGCTGTCTTTTGTTATGCTCTTAACAAATATACCAGAGGGCTCTGAGAAGTCAGAACAAGTTGTTAAATTAATCAGTGATATTGAAGAGGTTTTCATTTCTTACAAAGAGCTATTACAGTTTGATGAGAGCTGAGTTTGTGAAACTACAAACCAGCAGAATATGGTTTATCAAAAGCAACACATTACAAATCTGATCCATTGTTAAGAAGCTGGAAAAATACATCAGTGCAGTATAAAATGTACTATACTACAGGAGGGGGTACAGGAGAAGCTGCATCATCTATGCAGGCCTGTTTTGAATCCATAGACTGGCAAATGTTCAGAGACGTTGCCACACAGAAGAACTGCATCAATGCTGAGGAATACACTTCATCAGTCACATCGAACCCAAACAAATGTGTTGCTGATGTGACCACAACGGCAATAAAAGCATTCCCTTACCAGGAAGCCTGGATGAATGAGGAGGTGAGGGGTTCTGTTCAAAGTCTAATAACAGTATTTCAGTCAGGCATAACATGCCTCCAGAGCAAAACTCTAGAGCAGTTTTCTTCCTCAGGCCAGAAGGATAATGAGTTTAATCCCTACAATCCCAACATGATTTTATGACTTGATTACTTCTTCGTTAATATGCAACTTTTGGTTTGTGAGTAACGTGAAGAGACTACATCTGTAACCGTGCTCTACAATGTTGTGTGCAATAATGAATAACTAAGTCTTGAATTTCTCACCTGAATTCTTATCTCCGACATAACCGGCAATCGTGATTCCCAGTCCCTGCGCATTCTTTGTTAGGCTAACATCAAATGATTCAGCCTCCTCTTCCTCGCCGCCCTGTGAAAAGATGAATCAGAATGACAACTTAACATCCACAAATAACCAAAGAAAAGTAAAGGATGACTCATGAGGCAACTGTAGAAAAACAAGTTGACTACATCATGTGGTCATGAAAATGTCTTGTTCTGCTTAGTGCTCTGAACCAGTAAGCAATCTAAAGGAAAAAAAGCTAGACATTTGCCTTTCATATCGTGAGTCACTGAAAATTTGTCATGTTTACATCAAGCTGATTGTATAAAGTAGCCATGAAATTACTACTTCTGAGAGCTTTTGAGAACATAAATTGACATCTGTTCAACAAAGCATGAGTCACAGAAGATGAAGACGCTTCGGATGCAGCAACATAAAACTGGAGATGATAGACCTAAAATTCTGAATTCTCTGTGTTTCATCACACTGTTTTACATTAGGATACTAAATTTAAAAAATCAATTTGAATGGCTCAATATATTCATGTTATATTTCTGGTTTAGAGTGACACAGCCTCCTTTACCTGCTGCTCAGTGACAGTGGGGAGAACCACAGACATGACGGCAGAGGAAGTCTCCTCCACAGGGCCCCTGGTAACAACCAGCTTCACCCTGTTGCCACATTGCCTGAGGACCTGGGCCACCTGTTCACTGCCCATGCCATACAGGTCAGTGTCTCCTATTCTTAGGATGTGGTCCCCACTGCGCAGGCGCCCATCCTGAGGTAGAAAAAACAAGTTTTATGTCACTAATAACTAAAAAAAAAAGTTGATAAAGAAAGTAGACATATTAATGAGGTCACCTGATCAGCTATGCCTCCAGGAAGTATAGTTTTGACAATAACCCCTGTCGTCTTTCCTCCAACAATCCCGAACCCCAGACCAGTACCATCATTCACCAGCTCAATTGTCTCCACATGCTGCCACTGGAAGTAGAAAGAGTAACAGAAAACGGCAATGCAAAATCTAAAAGTTAGTGGTAGTTTTAGAAAAATTTGTGTGTGTCTGCTGTAATGACATTGTGAGACTGCACTGCTTAAGTACAGCGCTCTATTTTATATGCAAAAAAAACTTGAGAGTGTCAACATATTTATACCGCGCTGGATTTGGCTGATAGTGTACTGGCTGCAGAAGGTGTGCGGGACACAGCAGGACTGGTCAGCTGAGGTATTGGCCCTCTTGCCACTGTGAGCTGCACCCTCTCTGAAGCACTCTGCAGGATGCTTATAGCTTGCTGGTGGGTCACTGACTGATCCAGAGGCTTACCATTGATGGCTAAGATCTGGTCAGCCTCTTTGAGTTTCCCATCACTGTCAGGGTAAGAGACAGGTGTCACATAATGGACATAGTGTTGTTACTGATGTTGGAGCCTCTTATCAAATAATTATTCTTATCTTTGTATTAGTGTAGAATAATATATAATAGTGTAGTATAATAGTGTAGAGGCAGGGTCATTGACTATTCCTGTGTTAAGCAACTTCAGTCTTTCTGCTTATTTGGCTATATTCCCCTACAACCTGCTATTTACACATGCAAAATGTATATTTCTGTTCATTTTTTTGTTAGAATGAAATAAAGGAAATATATTAAGCTTTCCTATTTTTTAATGAAAATTATTCTGAAGCAGAAAAACTATTTAAATAATTAAAATGCTCATTTTTAACATTTTCTGTAAACTGGCCAATGTAAAAGATTCCCTCAATATCCATAATGCCCTAAGAGATGTCCCTGATTAAAATGTGTAAATATTCTTCTCTAATTCATTCATTTTGTATCTTTTATATTCTTTTTTTTTTTTTTACCAATTGTTATTTTCAAAGCCTGAGTGTTCTTCTGCTTTTATAAATGATGTCATGTTGTTTCTTACACACCAGTAGGCAACACTTCCTGGTTGGATTTCTTGAATAAAGATGCCAAGTTCTCCCCGGTTCTCGCTTTTAAGTCCCACCACACTGAAGCCAAGACCTCCTGACACTGGCTTCTGCAGCTCCACATGTGTAACATAGCGCCCCTGAACCACATTTACACATATTTACATTGTATCAAAGCTACAGGCAAGCTTGAGAAGTCTAACTGTAGTGTCTCCAGGGAAATAAGTACTTTTGTTTGATTACTTATATCTATTTTTGTGTAATTAGTATAACACAAAAGTGCATTAAAAATCTACTCAAAACTCAAAAAGATTTGACAAAATGGCACTGCATTAGATTAAATATACTGATAAATTGGCAAATAGTTGGTAAACTTCATCAAAACTGTCCATTTCACTTGGTTATACCTGTGCCATAGAGTGGATGATGTGTTCAAATTCTTCCGAGGACATCTTGCCATTGATGCATGCAGCAGCTGAGATCTCTGAGTAGGAAACATGGCTGCCATTTGGCTTCACTTCTGGGCCGTGATCACTGAAGTCGCTCCCTTTTGAGGATGGGACACTTCCCTGTAGAAATAAAGGAATCCAACAAATAAATCATTTAGGGGAAAAAATATAAAAATGTAGAAAGGGATTGTTATCATCTTTAGGGCAGTTCATGTGACATGACAGCAAGCACAACCCATAAATATCAAAACGCGTCAGCTAACCACATATTTTGTAACATGAAGATCTGATGCTGCACATTCCCAATTCCAAAAAAGTTGGGATACTGTGTAAAACGTAAATGAGAGAAAGTAATGATTTGCAAATTTCACATAAATAATTTATGTTGAAATGTTAAAAGTTACTATTAAGAGAGAAGTCTTGTATTTGATGGCGGCAAGATGTTTAAAAAGTTGGGACATGGTCAACAAAAGGTACTTCAAAATACTGTAGGATGAACATGTTACAACTAAGTTAAGTTAACTCGCAATAGCATAAAAGAGCACAAGAGGCAGAGTCTCTTGGAAGTAAACATGGGCAGAGGTTACTATCTTGAGAAATTATCTTGTTTCTCAGCATGAAATTTCACATTCTTCAAGAATTCCATCATCTCTATTACATAATCTTTAAAATGTCTCTGTTAACATTTATATGCTTTTTTTTATTTTGTGTATAGATATATCTATCTATATATATATATATGGATATATATATAGATATATATGTATATATATGTGTGCGTGTGTGCATTATCATGGTCATTGCATCTAGTTTTATTTACATTTTACACAGCATCCCAACATTGTTTTCCTAATGTTGCTTCACATTCATTTTAAACCCTAACATATATACCATAAATTCAGGGATTCTTTTATGACATTGCATTTCCACCTAACTGCATGCATAAAATAATATAAAAGGGAGGAATAAATTGGATCAAACTGTGAATAAAATTTGACATCATTTACAAAAGTTCTGATGTTGTCTCTGTTATATTTGTTTGAATGCTACATAATGACTTTGAAGTTCAGCAAAGGAATCCAGAACAAATCACTGCTGGCTTTAATCCAAAGTTAAAAAAAACCCAGAGACATTGTGACTTAGTATTACTGTAGACGTAAACATTTACCAAGTTTAATTTTAGACAACAAAGCCCTGAATCTGACTGTCTAAAACCACTGGGACGGCAGATAGCTTGTTATCCGACCACGATTAGCTAGATCTATGGCAGCCTAATCCCTCAGGAGATAATGGCTCTTAACTGATGTTCCAACAATGACTATGGTCCAAATACAATATTTCCATCATGAAGGGGGAGGCCATCTGGACGCCTTAATATGCTTGGGTTTTAATTACTGCGATGACTTAAGTTGTGTGACAGATGAATTACACGAATGAGACAGCTACATAAAAAAAGTGTTTTCCCAATTTCATTAGCCAAGGGGTATAATGTTATGAATGTGTGAATTGGATTCAAAAGGACAGACATTATGCACAGCAGTAATTTTCAGAAACACTCCATTTGGCATATGGCATTGACAAACTAAAGCTGTCCTTGTGAGCTTACAACTTTACATTAAGAAGCTGACTGTACAACATTCAGAGCTTATAATGTAAATCATACCTCCTTTTAAATACAAACCAAGATTACGCCTCAGAAACAAACTCCATTGGACAGAACACATTAGTGCAAACTACTACAAACAAAACCCTACGGGCCGGGATAAGTTAGTGTAGCATTCTGCTAAGTTGCTGTCCTCATGCATGAGCTTTGTTAGTTGGGGCCCGGCTAAGAGGATTAAAGTTCCAGTTTGGTTCTTGCACATTTAAGAAATTGTTTCTGCCCCACTTCACACAGTGACAGCGGCCTCTTTCTCACTGAAGAGTATGGTCCTGTCGCCATAGTGACATAGGCTGAGCAAGGCCTAACTAGCAGACACCAGAAGACGGACAGTGTGTGTTTGTGTCTGGCTCTTGTTTCAGAACAAAACACAACATGCAACGTCTCTCCAAATTGGTTCTGCTTTATGGGGCCAAACAAGTGCATCTGGGTTAGGATGCTCTACAGAGATTATACAAACACTCGTACAGTATATTTGTTGCTTTGTCTTTATTGTTGTTCTAACAAATTAAGGGGTCCAGTTTTAGAATTAAAGGGAATTTCTGATAAAGTGATGCTTGATAAAATTGCATTTGATAAAACCAAAACATGTACAATACACAGACAAATACATATTAATGCACCTTTTTATATGACTTAAAACTCTCACAGCACAAAAATTTTTATGATCCAAATTTATCAAGGGCTAGAAAGCTTGAGCATCCCATTGCCTCCCACTGCATAGCTCGCATATTTTCGTCTCTTTCTCAAACACTTACCCTGGCCCCTCTCTACTGTGACATAAGAGCTCTCTGCCTCTGCTGAAATGTTCAATTCTCAATGGGGAGAATCAGCTTGAAAAAGAGCCCCTGACTTAGACCAACTATCTCTGCTCATGTAGCCATATTATATCTGACTTGTGTGAACCCTGACAGCAATTTGGCCACAACAGCAAACACTTCTGGGAATGGGGATTGAAAGGAGAAGGAGAGCAGGGTGACAAGAGCCAGAAACAGAATCACTGAGGTCACCCAGGAAATAGGGAAGATGCAGACAGAAGAAATGCTTCAGAATATTTATACAGAAAACATTCCAACCCGACTGAGACTTTCAGTGAGTTCAGAGTATTTACTTTTTTTGCATTTCAATCCGCTTATATTTCTTGCTTAATTGATCAAATTAAATAATTCAAAATCACTAATCATCACATAATGACAGAATCTTTATTTGCAAACTCATTAAGATTAAAAGCAAATATTCAGATCCTTTATTGATGTGCAGTCAATAAGCACTTTTGGCAGCAATTACAGCCATAAATCATATTGTATGAAACAAAACAAGCTTTGCACATCTGAATTTGATGATATCATTTCTTTCTTCTCTTCAGATCCTCTCAAGTTCCAGCACAGGTTGGACTTACAATGTCAATAAACAACTATCACAAGGTCTCACCAGAGATGACTAATTGGGTTCAAGACAAGGCTCTTACTAAGCCACTCAGGAACATTTAAAGTTGCCTTTAAGCCACTCCGGCAATGTTTTGGCTGTGTCCTCTGGTGCTATTGCATTTTTGGAATATAAACCATTAGACCAACCTGGCAATCAGAGTGCTCTGTAATGATTTTCATGAAAATATCTATTGTATGTCTTGCTTAGCTTTCCCCAACCTTCTTTTTCCTGTCTATGCAGCTATGAGAGACAAAAAAAAGGTATGCAGCATGACATTGCTGCTACTATGCTTTAATGTTGGGGAGGGATCGAAAGGGGCAGGTGATAAGAGGAGCCTAGTTTCCTTAAGACAGGATTTAATCAGACTTGAGAATTTTCTCACCATCTGAAGGTTCATACTGTATTTTATTACAGACTTGAAGTTCTTTTTTTACCCCTCAATCTTTAACTGATAAAAAGCTGCCATCTGACCCTTCTACCATAAAGCTTACATTGGTAGAGTACAGCATAGATGGCAATCCTTCTGGGAGATTTTTTTTATCAATACTATAATATTAGTGTTTCTGGTGTGTCAGGTCATATGGGCTTGGGATGGTAAAGCAATGAGAAAAAGTGGATATTTGAACTAATACTGTAAATAAACAAACATTCATAAGAAGTCTGAGAAGTTATGTGAAGAGCTGTTATTTTAGTTTACCTGGTCTTTGATATGCTGGACAGACTTTTGCAGGGCTAGGATCTGGTGGAAGAGGGGGCTTTGAAGCACTGATTTGAGCAGGCTGAGTTTCTCCTCAGTTGGCACCTCCCCCCGCTCCTTCAGTTTGGCCTGGAGTCGCTCCACCGCCTGCAAGGCACGCTGTGTATCTGCAAGACATCGCATATTTCAGTGACAGTGCCGGCTCAAGTGCAGGTGTGGATACAGGGAGAATGAGGTGTGGGAGAAACAGTGGTTTATTAAAGAAGATAGTAAAGCTGGTAAGGAATTTTAGACAGGAATTTTTTCCACTTTTTTCTCAGATAGTATGAATCTAAGAACATGTTTCATAACCACTTACAGATGCATTTCTTTATTTTTTAACAATAACCTGTAAATGAAAGCAAGGAGGAATAATGAATAGAGCCACATATCACAACCTCAGGCTTAGTTAAGGCTCACTGGTGCTTAACAGAGCTTACTATATCAAAATCACATCACCACAGGTTTTGCAAGGAAGAAAAAACTCCATTCTCAATGCACTGTTTGTTTTTAGAAAAGCAATGTTTCCTTTTTTGCTGTTAGGGTCAATAGTGGGTTGCACAGGAGCATGGAACAACTATCAGGAAGAAGAGATAAGACAACCAGACCCTCCACTGTGTGCTTGCTGGACCCTGCATAAGCCCTGCGATGAAGCAACTCCAGAGTGGCTTGTTAGTGAAAAAGGGTCAGACGGACATCCGCCTGAGCAAAAATGAAGCAATTTCTGAAACTCACCAACTGTGACTAACACCTAACAGGGCATGCACATGGTCTAAAGCTCTCCGAGAAGCTTTGTTGTTCAAACAAATGTTGTAAATAGGCCAATAATACTTGAGCCTGAGCGGTTAAATGTGAATGTCTGTTTCATTCTATTTACATAAATGTAAATAATGAGTTTTAACAGACCATGACATGTACCCTACAAATATTTTTCACTTGCATGTGTTCCAAAAGACACTGTGGCCCTTGAAGATGTAAAAAAAAAAAACTGTCACCACTGTCAAGACTGAGTCAGTTGATCAAGGTAGTTTCTTTAATAAAAATATGAAATAATTGTAATAATGAATTGCTGCATAATGTTTCCCAGCTGATAGTACACAGCCAACATGAATGTTTTGAACAAATTTTTTGTTTTAAATAACAAATCTGGCAGGCTTTAATTTGGCTTGATGCTTGACAGTTGGACAAAAAAAAATCTCTCATTGGACAACCAAACAATCATATTCATGGCAACATTAATAGATATGGCACATTGGCAGTCCGAATGCTTTGAATGCCACCCAGGGTCCTTATGCTGGTTGAGAAAACTTAACAGGAGTCCCTTGTGCAAACACTGCTAATTTGAAAGTGAAGGTTCAGATTTGGATACAGAAATATGTTTCATTACCATAAAGCAAAACAAAAGAGAATATTATATTCCTTTATAGAAAATGAAAATGCTGTGGCATGCCACTTATTGTAAAACTGAATTGCACTTATTTCAGTTTACTTTTAATTCTTCATCTATACAATGTACTAATTAAATCTGGTAAGTTTAGCTGAAATTAGAAGGAAAATAATTACTTACCCATTGTTTCTATCATTCTAGACCCTCAGTTGAACTTGATTTCTCCTCCTTTGTCAAGGCCTGAAAAATTACCAATATACTAAGTTAGAGTTGAAAAAGTTGAAAAAGGTATATCTGAGCTCTAATTCCCACACTTTTTTTTTACTTCTACTGAGCACTTTAAACAGAAACAAGAGGTACGACAAAGACCCATTCTCCTCTAAACATAACTTTAACATCTTACATTCAAAGATCAATGTGAAAATGAACACTAATTTCCTCTGCTTCATCATAAGCATCATGGAGTTAGCTTTGTGCTGAAGAATTAAAATGAGGAGGCTGTTTGACAGACATTTCTACTGTGATGTGTTAGATGCCTTATATTTGACTGATATTCTTATTGATGGATTAATACCAGGTGGTTTATATTAGTTGGATCATTAACTGAAATCAGGATGTGCACAAAATGAATGCATCCATATGATGCTATCAGATGTGAATGTTCCTGTTTTACTTGTTAAACAACATTCTTATTAACAATCTTCAGCAGACAAGTAAATATGAAACAAGCATAAAACCCCTCTTACATAATTATTACAATATCCAGTTAAGGCATTTTTCCATGGATGTTTAGGGAATTAAAATGGGTGAACATAAAGCACTTGGAGATGCATTATTTAATAGAAATTAATATAGATTCTTCTTCAACTCCCATGCATTTGATGAACATATATATTTCTAAGGACTGAAAAATTCAAAGCTCAAAACTGTCTGTAATTTAAAGTTTGCATAGAGCACTGTTCCTTGATTCAGATTATGAGATGTCTAATTCTGTCAAAACTCATCAAATTACAGCAGTTTTCCGATGTATCACAGTGTTGAGAAATTGCTCAAAATTTCTGCCAGGCATGAGTAACCCAGAAAAGCTTGAGAAAGAGAGATATTGCACCATACAGTTATGTAAAGAACATAAACATTCCTGCTGCCATGGTCCTTTAAAACCTAAAGGTAATATTTGACAAAACACTGCTGAGATGTGATGGCAGTCCACATTCAATGCAGTGAATGTCTTAAGTGGCTTTGTTTACAGGCTTGTCATGACTCAGAGAGACATTGCATGGTTAAAGGAGATTGGTCAGATAATTGCAAGCCCTGTATTGACTAAGAATAGCTACAGTACCTTCTATACTGATTATGGTTGGAGGATCGCAACTCTGGATGGTTCAAGTTAATTACAGCTGCATATATCTATATTGCAGTATACTTCTCTTAGTTTTATAGAGTGAGATATCCATCAGATTTTTTTTTACTATTGTTTGCTTAGGTATACTGATTTATGCTCCACTATGACCTCATTGCCATGTCTATTTGGCCGTAGCAACACGCATATTACAAATATTATTTTCAGGAGTGTATGGATCAGTGTCTATTACTTTTCATTAGTAATACTAGAAATTATTTACTATTAAGGTGGCTTGTAATGATACACAAGGCCTGAGAAATTCATTACTGTTACAAATTGAACTTTAAGCCAAATCATCTTAGCTTTAAGGCAGTATATGCCTTAAACTTGTTGAAGTCACGCAGGAGCTTTGCAGCAACCACACATAGCTAATAACAACGAGCTGTTAGCTTCCTTTAAAAAAAAAAATAACGCTGACGATTTCGCACAATACGACACCGTTTACTTATTTGTATTGATAGAGTAATAAAACAAGCGTACAGCTAACAAATTTAGTCCCGAATTTGCTAGTGTTTTGAATACAGTCGCCAAGGCACTCGGGACAATCCGCTTTTCTCAGCTCCTCCTCCTCCTTCGTCTAACATCCATGGAGCAAGAAAGCAACAGGCTTCCGAGAAGGAGACAGCAAAGAAGTTTGATAGTATAACGGTTACGGGACAAAAGAGCACCCATAGTTGCTATTACAGTCCGCGAAACATAGATTACGCTTTAAATTAATCAATTAAAGCTATTTACGTCCAGTATTTCTTGCTTGTAAACCAATGGCGATAACAGGCGCCTCTTTATTTTTCTCTAAGTGGCGACAAAGCAGCGAACAAAGGCGAAATTAACATATGCTTAAATTGAGATATTCTGAAATGTTTCGTAACGTTTTCTCAAGCAGGAAAAATGTATTTATCCAACACTTACATGTGTGTTGAGTCCTGACTCTCCCGGCGACCAGTATCCTGTACTTTCCTCTGTTGTCCTACGGCTAACGGCGGAATGAGTGGGGCTTAAAGATGGGGCGTAGAGTAACTCGATCTTCTATGGACATTTTCAGCTGTAGCCACCAGTTGAGCTGGGACTGAAGCGCCGCTTGCTGGCTGCCCTGACACCTAGGCCCGAGATGTTCAAGCTTGGCCCCCAGCTTCAATCACGGACAAATAAGAAAACCGAGAAAACAATAACATTTGGCAATCTGTTAAATTATGCTAGGATCTTAAGTTAGCTAGCTACCAGTATGTACGTGCAGTGTGGTAGCTTCGATTTATGTGGACCAGCCTATTTTAGTCAAAATCTTTATTCAGCATTATCACAGTATAGTTATCACAGCCGAGAGTAAGGATTTTCCCCCTTGACAATAAATAAGAAAAAACGGGTATAAATGGATATAACTTTTTATACAGCTAACTTTCACCTCACTCCCACAAATATCCAGCTGCAGACCACATTTTTTGAATGCTCAGATCACCACTAACCTGCATAATATTATCCATATTAAATATAGTCTAGTGTGTGCACTTAAAAGGAAATTGCCTATGTTTTACACCAATCACTCATAACATTATGCCCATTGGCAGGTAGAGTCAGTGGCACTACTCACTTTGTTGCAGTGTAATCTTCTGTTGGGAAAGCCAGCATCCTGGTGCAGGCATTAATGGGACTTTCATATTTGCTATCTCTGTAAAGACTTTTTGGTTGACCAGTTTGGCAACAGTAGCATCCTCTCAGGATCACACCAGTAGGCCTAATGCCACATATGTTGGTCCCACGGACAAAGGAATCTGAGGTTTTCACCTTTCCTCCAAACTTACCAAATTGATGGTATCTGTTGGAAACAAGTCCAATTTACAAAGACCTTATCCCACAATTCACAAGTTTAAAGAATCTCTAAAGTTCTGGTACCAGACACTTCAGGGCACCCTCAGATATTCTTTCTCCACATCTTGACGGGAGTTGGTGTTGGAGGACCCACTCAGGTGTTAATGATGTCACAGTGCAATGGAGTATGCAGTATATAGTGCCCTGTTTTGTTTATAATTGGTACTCTATAAATCAAAGTAAGTTCAATTCTAGTGCATACAGAATGCATACATTAACGGTGGAAAAATATCACATGGGTTAAATCAGCTTGTCTGTAACCCTTTTACAGAAAACAATTTTTAAACTATGTCCTTGGGAGAAGCAACAATAAACTACAGTTGAATCACAGTATGGTTAGTCAGAGAGAGATTATTTCAAAACGATGGTCTGGGAGACAAAATGGTAATGACATTTTGTCCAAGGCAATTAAATTGGGTCCTTGAAATTACTACTTTTGAGTACACTTGGCCTCTGACCCATAGGTGTCACAAATAGTACTATACTGTCTAGGTGTCCTTGAGCAAACTCTAAGGTTTCCTCAGTATTTAAAATGTTATAAAGGAGGAATAATACAGATGTTTTTTCTTTCTTTTCTTTTCAGACATGCTGTATTGCAGTTACATTGAAACAGTTTTGAATCAGGTTCTTTTTCTAACATTTTAGATGCGGTCTTGACTACATGAATATGAGCCTGCTTCAATGGTTTTTGATTATACCATTTGTTTTCTGTGGCTATTTTAGCCAGAAACAATTGAATCAGTAACTGGATTGTGTGAATCTGATACATTAGAGACTAGTCAAGATCAGGAAGTTGATTCTACTAATTAAAGAAGACAGTCAATGCCATAGAAATTCCATTTATCGACATGTAAAGGCAGTTTTATATTGATTACATGAATGCTTTAGGCACAGGAAGTTGTTTTAAAGATGGTCTGTTTGTGTTCTGTTTACAGGACTATCAGCTTCATTCCAGCAAAAGTGATAAGCCTATCAAATTGGATATGAGCTGTTGCTCAAAATAAAAATAAAACCCGATAAATTCTAGTGCACTTGTTAACTTGGATTTTGCAGCTCCAAAACAGCAATATGCTGATTGCTTTGGTATTGTGTATCCCTTCATTGTAAAGAAAGAAAAGAATTGTGGCTGTATATCTGGTAGAGTCTGGTCAGACAGACGACACAAAGCTGCTGATCTTCCCTTTGGCTGCTTTGGTGCCATCTCATGACCTCAGAGCACACCAGGAAGGAACAGGTTCACTGTAAGAAGTCATTTCAACAAGAGGGAAAGGGATACAAGCTGCTATCAGAGAGCTGATACTGACAAAATCCCTTCATCATTTATATCTTTTTTCCAACTCTGTCTTATCCCCCCTATAAGTCCTCTCTTACTCTGACAATAAGCCACTTTTCTGAGATCTGGCTCAGTCAAATGCTAAAAACTGTTTGAAGGATAAAAAGAAGACAAAAAAATTCTTAGCTAAAGCGCTTAGCAGCTACAGCATTTTGTACTTTTATACCTGCATTGCAGGCTTTCAACAGTAACCATAGAACAGCATTGGCCGACTAAATGTATAAAAAATCTCCCTTTTTCTTGTTCTAATTTACAACCTTTACATCAATTCATTTACATTTTCTCATTTCATTAATAACATGATAATTTGAAGTGATCAAAATGTAGCGTAGTGAAAGGCAACCTTAAATGGGTTTATCATTTTCTACCCCATACCATACCTGATGTGCCAAAGGCTGCATAGAACATTGAAAAATGTTTATTGAGGGAAAAAATGGAATATGTTTAGAAAAGGACTGGTACAATCCAAGGCAGTTGGACGGACGTATCATCTATCACCATTAATCGTAAGCTTTCTGAAGCCAATCAGATCAATAAGTCACAACCAGTGGAGCAAAAATTAAAGTCAATTGGGAGAAAAAACTTTCATACCAAAGTTAGTTTGGAGAACATCTGCAGAAAAAAACCTTTTTACCATGAAAAACCCTTTATTGTCATCCTTGACGCTTCTTTCAATTTAGAAATGTATATAGTTTTAATTTAAGAAAAGCTGTCGCAATCTCTACGCAAACCATTCAAAAGCTATCACTGTCATCACACCTACTACATTTGCCCTTGAAAATCCCTATTTAACAGTAATTGGTCCCAAACAAGCACACCTTGGTTCTAAATGTGAAGATTATTATTTTTGCTTAAGTCCAAAAATATATTGACACTGACACAACCTTTGGACAAATGTAAATGGAATATTTATTTTCAATACTTGGACTTTTTTTGTTAGCTTTCGTGTAATGCATTTGCATGTCTTTCCTACAATTGTCTTCAGTTCAGACTTAGTTCTGAGGTCTTCAGTTATGTCGTCAGCAAAAGGAATTCTGTTTGATTGCTTTTAAATCAGATCATTAACTGAGCCAATAAAAATATATTTCAATTTTTTTAACTTTCAAAAACTCAAGGGCTGCTCTCTCTGTATGATTTGGGTCAGTTTGCAAGTATCGAATTCATCTTACTCCAAGCCATTGGATGCCATGCTTGTGCATTCTATTGAACTGCTTCTATGTGCTTTATTTGTACTTTGTTTCAGCCCATGAGCCCTTCCAATCCTTTTTAATTATTTTCATTTATGTTTTTTTTTTTTTTTTTTTTAAACCTCATATAATCTATTGAAGATTTGTCTAGTTTCATCTCCTAGAAGAATACTGGTCCAGAACTGGTCAAGCTTTCAAATGAACTTTTTTATTCTATTGACCTGGAGACAGGTCAAAGACAGGAGGTCTCTGAACAAACTGGTCTCCACTATGGACATCTCATCCCATCCATTACACAATATACTGGAGGGACAGCAGAGCTCAGACTGCTGCAGCTCCGCTGTCATAAACCGAGGTTCAGGAAATCATTCCTTCAGTTTACAATTACTCCTCCATGTTTGAGAGGTGATTATTATTATTATTATTATTAGTAGTAGTAGTAGTAGTAGTAGTAGTAGTAGTAGTAATCTTATTTATTTATTCATTGTCACAGAATGTACCAAACTCTTGATCTGGCCGTATGTTCCAGCCTCTCTGATGTTAAGGGACTGAATGTACATTTAAAGGTCCTTCAACTTCAGATTGAGAGTTCAAAGCAAATGCCACTTCTGAAATAAACTAAAAAACTGGAGACCTTTTACCAGGATTTACTGGTGAAGAATAAATTAAGGAATTGTCCACAACTACGCAATTACATAGAATTTCCTCAAAAGAGGGATTTTACAAAGCTATAATTCCTAATGTACAATTTGGTTGTAAAATCACTCAAACGAAACCCCCAAATCTTTCCCCTAAGCCAATTATCATCAAAAACTTTAATGTGAACAATTTGGAAAACAGCTAAAATGACAACAGTTGTGTCAGTGTCCAAATATTTTCCAATCTCACTTTGTAGGAAAGCATTTAATGAAAGTACCAGTGTGTGAGAGTCTGCAACAGTTATATTTGCACCACTGTCAAATCTCATCAACTAAAACAGTTATGAAGGCTCCAGCACACCTAAATGGCATACTGGTGTGATTAATGTCATTAGCAGCACCCGTGTTTAGCAAGTCTATGACCTGCTGTGTGAATGGTCTGTAGTTGGCTAATACACTTGGCACCAATCACTTCCACATAGCTTGATTGCAATTAAGTGGGGAGATTATTCAAGGTCATAGTGATTTAATGATAAAAATGACAGCTACTTCCTCACTGAATAATGAAAAAAATCTTTTGGATGAAGCCTTGTCCACATATTTTCTTTTCAAGAATTCACTTTCAGATGCTTCATTTGATAAGAGCTGTGTATATGAAGTCCTGCTGTGAAGTAAAGAAATAACCTGATAGAATCACAAATTCAGGGACTGAATCATACTGAAAGTGTGAAAATTGGTTTTGTCTGACTGTTATGATTTATTGCCAATAAATCCACCTGCATTTTTTGCAAGGTTTTGGAATTATGACATATACAAAAGATGTAAAAAGCTTATGGAAGGATTCAGATATTTTTTATTTTATTTGTCTTACAAAAAGGAGATGGGTGGGGAATAAAGTAATTCAGTGCTTCTTAGTTTTATTGAATAGTCAATGCATTTGAATTGTAGCTCTGGGCTTCACGGGTCAGAATAAGTAAATAGAAACAGGGGTTTGAACATAAATTGTCCTGATGCTTGTTATTAGTGTTCGTGTTTTTGTGTCTGTATGTCCTAATAGTAAGATAGTCCGGTCATAAATGGCCAGTAGGTTCAGTTCTGCTGTAAATGTGAATGTACAGATGAAAAATGACATAAATGCAGATGCCACGTTTTGAGATTTTGTAAATTTTGACTCAAATTTTGACATAAATGACAAGCCAGTCCAGATAGAATAATTTCTGAAATATCTCATTTGAAATCGTTTTTTTCTGGTGTTTAGCCCATATGTATGAAAAATAAATTTGAAAGATAAAAGAACTATGAGCATAAAACAGGCATAAAAATCATTTTGACTAAAAAAGGGAATAACTTTTTCCATTTTTTCACTTTTAAGACTAAAAACAGGGAAACAAATCAGGGCAAAATAACCTTTTCCCTGGTTTGTTTCCCTGTGTTTAGTCTTAATTACAAATAAAATACAAATTTACCAGCAAAAACAATGTTGAAGAGATCAAATGAGCACACTTCCATAATTGACAGTCGTGAATATAGGTTAATGTTATTAGAGTCAATTGCCTTCAGTGTGTGAGTGTTGGCAGCTGGGCCATGGCTTGCTATGGGTCGCTGATTGCTAACCCGGCAAGGTGGGATATTACTGACCATTTATTGCTTCCATCTTCATTTCAAGTCTCTGAAACATTACACTCAGAGGAAATTACAACCCGCTTCACTTGAAAGAGCTCTGAGAGCAGTTAACCGACCCATGACTCTGCAATATCTGACCTCAGTATATCTGACAGCTGAAATTAGGGCCTTAAAGTTAATATTCCACTGTGTCTACTGTTTCATCATGTCGCAGGCAAGGTCTTTTGAATACAGTCACAGCAGGTGATATGAGCAGCTGTATGGTACTCATTCTTTTAAAGCCAGCATTAGTTGCTTTTTGTGAGAGAAAAAAAGTCCCCTTTGGTTAATTAACATAATATATCACAAGCCTGGGCCTCTCACCAACTACAGGGTACACTCAAGTCTGCACAGATTATATTTGCATCATACAGTCACAGCTTGCTCTTCTCAAAGTTAAATTACAAATCAGATTTTGAAAGACACCACATGTGGTTTGGCAACACTCACTTCGGTTTTGAAGACATTAATTTAAGGCTCTTCAATTTAGCCACACAATATACTGATTGGCCTTTAAAATAACCCAGGCAATCAAAGATGATGTCAAATTTGACATCTAAAATTGTTTTTTTTTATGTAAGTTTTGCAATCTGCTAAACCAGTGATGAATAGTTCACCTTAAACATACCAGTGCTAACGGGGCTTCTTGAAGTCCATTTTAGCAACTTTACATTAATCTAGACTTTTATGAATTTGATTAAAGAAGCTTTTTCTATGCAAGTCTGTCATTTAGGATCAGCCAAATAGTACCTTTTCATATGCACATTTTTGGAGAAATTGAGACATTCATGGGATAACTGAGAAGTTTACTGGGAACTTTGCTTTTCATACCTGTCTTGGTCTTTGTATTCTACTCTTTAAAAGAAAAAAATACAATCCCAGATGCACTTTAGGACATAAAGTAAATGCCTTCTAAAATTTAAGATTCAGTCATTGAATGTACTCTGAGCTGTCAAGTCTTGCCACACTCAGTGGCACACACTAAAAAAAAAGAAAAAAGAAATTGAGTGGAAACAGAGTCAGTCAGATTGTCACAGCCTGTTGCCTCTGAGACTGATTTTGACCCCGATGCTGTGATTGACAAGGTTGCAGAGGAAAGAAAACTGTTAGGTGGCTTGTTACCTACATCACGATAGACAAGTTTATTATATACTGAGGCTTTGCTTTGCTTTTTTCACACTTCAAAAGAACCACCAAGTTTGCTGCTTCAACTGAGCAGATTCAATTTGAGTGTGTAGTCTCTGCTGCTCTCAGATCTATTAATAATACTCATTTATAATACAAAATACAAGTTCAATTGATTAGTAATTATTGACATACATCAGTGAATATTGCAATCACAGTGTGTCTGTGATTTTTATCAGCAAGGGACTAACATAAGTGACTATCATGACTACAAGTGACTAAAATAAGTTTTGTATAGTTTCTTGCTGTCCAAAGTTCAGGTCTTCAAAGGACAACACCACTAAACTGGCTCAGAACATTAATGGCTCTAGTATATCCTTGTCTTAACCATTATATACTATGTTATCAAATATTTCCCATATGTCATAAGTCTTTCTGATCAGCATGCCAGTGGTTCTTCTGAAAATAAATTTCTAATTAAGTAAACTCTCATGAGTGACAGAAAAGTGAGGAATCATAACTGAGTGCACAGTAGGGAACTGAAAGAACTGTTTTCAAATGGAATTAATGTCATCCAACAACCCTTTTCCACCATGTGAGTGGCAAAATCTGCAGCATATAATTAAGTTGAGCATAAATGTGGAATCTAGAGTCAAGCCCTTTCATGCATAGTGGTCACTGCAGTGGACGCCTGTGTAAAAGCTGTTTTCTAGGACATGCATGGGTGAAGAAAATACATTTGCAAATTAGCCACTTTACCGATTAACAATAAAATCTTGTTTTACTTGTCTTCATTTTTCTTGTAATTATCAAGAATACTTTTCATACCTTTTAAAAGCTCCAATTAATGATCAAATGGGATCAGATCTGCTTTATGTAAATTTCTGTGAGATTTTTATGAAGCTGTATATCAGCATCTTAGATTGTCATTGTCTCACACCATTATAAAAAAAAGTCATTGTGAAGTGTTTTTTTTTATGATAATGCTGTTGATTAGTGAGGAAACTACCGGGATAAAGTGTGACAGTGAGGGAAAAAAGCGTATCTTGTCAAAAAGAAATGTTTGCTGACTGACTTTCATTTAGTGATACGCCTGACCAACAGCAACATGACAAAAAGACCATAGCAAATTAATGATATCATGTACATAGTGCTGTAATAAACACTGCATTTGTGCATGAATAGTTTTTGTTGTTTGTATCAGAAAAGTCTCCAAACAGAAAAAAATAGTTCACAAAGTATTTGATCAGTTCTTTGCTGCAGTTTTGTTTTGGTGTTATTTTTATGAATGAAAGGATACCAGACTCATTAGTTATATGTCAGCTGGGGAAACTGTGATGTTCACAGCATTTGGGGGCTGCAGAAGATTTTTCATACTTTTTGTCCTTCATTATGTCAAATGTTGCAAAAATCTCTGAGTTTTCATCAGCTATGAAAACTGTAGCAGACAGAATCCTATGAGATATTAGAATAGGAATGCTTCTTTGGAGAATGCTTCTTTCTACCAATCTATAACAACAAATATGACAGGCTCATGCTTACCGCTGTGTTGCTGTGTAGGAAACCAGTTACTGGACCTTTGGGAGAGGAACATTGCCCCATTCGTATCTGATATAGGATAGGATATAGGATTCTGATATAGAATTCTTTGTCCTGTTTTTCATTTCATGATGCATCAAATGTTTTCAGTTGGTGAAAGGTCAGGACTGCAGATACGTGGTGTCTTGTGGTTTTCCCCAAAAAGGAATTCTCTGTATGGGAGCATATGCTGCTATAAACTAGATATACTCTTTGTACAATAAATGTTTCCTTTCCAGATGTGCAAGTTCCCATTTCTATAAGCACTAATGCAACTCCCTTCCATCAGAAATGCAGACTTTTGAACTGAATGCTGATAAGAAGGTCCCTCTACTCATTTTCAAAGGGCATACCATAGGTGATTTCCAAAAATAATTACAAATTTTGATTTACCTGAAGAAAAAAACCCCCAGAGAAGATGGCACCATTTTAGGATAATGTCCTCATATGGCTTCCTCTTTGCACGATGTAGCTTTAACTTGATGACACAGTGATGGTAGACTGATTTCTGGAAGTGTTCCTGAGCCCGTGCAGTGAATAAAATGTTGCATTTTATTATCAATGCATTTCCTCTTTAAGATCAGCTTTTGTCTTCAGCTCAGAGACAGACAAATGCTGGTCAATATTGGGGTTTGTCTTTTCAAGTGAGAGAGAGCAAGAGAAAAAAAAAACAGGATTTAGTATGTAAAACAGTATGTTTTAGAACACAGAGAGGGCTCTGATTAACTCTTCCCAGGACAACAGAAATCACTTTTTGGGAAGCTTCAATTAACATCTGTTAACAAGTTTTTGATTTGTCAGCTCAAGCAGCACCTACATCTTTTTTTGGCTTGTGTCCTTTTTGGTTGATTCCACAGTCACAATCTCATGTGTTGGGGTATGGTCAGTGCACTCTGGAATAAAGGCTATACAACTCTTCAAATATGTCACTAAATAAATAAACCACTATGTGTGTGTTTCAAGCATAGACCACATACATACTGCATAAGAAATGGAGATAACACCACTGGTTTTGCTGTTTAATCCTTAATCACAGTATTTGGACATTAGGAGCAATTTCACTACAAATACATGAAAAACAATCTAGAGCAGGTATCACCAGCCTTCAAGGGCCACAGACCTGCAGGTTTTAGATGTTTACCTGCTCCAAAACATCTGATTCAAACTAAATGGTTCTCGACAACAGCTTGTTCTCAAGTTCTGCACAAGCCTGTTAATGAAACATTGATTTGAGGGTTCTGCAAGACTTCGGCCCTTGAGGACCAGAGTTGGAAATCCCTTTTAAGAGAGTAAGTAAGTAGCTGCAGAAACATTCACACTTCACTGAACTGAAAAAAATGCACAAAGAAAATAATGCATGAGCCTTCCACTTGACTTGGAAAGCAAAGACATCTTGTTAAATGCTAAAGTTAGATCTTGCTTGATGCTGTTCAAGAGCCCTGAAAAATATTTCTCCACTGTGCAAATTGAAGGGACTGGTTTTTGTTTTCAATCCAAACCTGATCGTTTAATGCACGTTTAGGTGTTTAGGTATTGAGCTGATTGTTTTACTCATGAAACATTTACCCTCCTTTCTACAAAAAAGGTTTTAAATTTCTCATATTAATATGTCTTTGTGTAGCTGGAATCACAGTGAGTATGGCTAATTTTGCTAATCTGAGCTAACCAGCTCACATACAGTGTGTATACATCAGCTACACACACACACACACACACACACACACAAAGCCTCTCATCGCTACACTTGCCC
>JBBBVU010000005.1:9036701-9067844 GCA_037177055.1 Atherinosoma microstoma
TTAATGACCTCAGATGTCACCTGGATGCACAGAAACTTTCTGTCCTGGTTCTGCTGGATCTTAGTGCCGCCTTCGATGCAGTAGACCACCAGATTTTATTACACAGACACATACATGCTCCTCAGAAATCCGTGAAATAAAATGTGGGGTAATCGCAGAATCCAATTGTTATATTAAAGCGACCAGGGGAGAGTAAAATGAATCAGTCAGTTGTCCCTCACTTAAACAGGTCGGTACCTTAATTACTGTAGATTTTGTTTGTATTCCAAAGAAGCATTCTGTTGTTCTGCATAATTAACCCACATCCCACACTGGCTGGGGGAATATGCATGTCAGTGAGTAGAATAAAGGACACCTTCTCAACTGGAGTCCAGATATGGACCCAAAAATGTCAACTTAGCATTTACAGCAAGCCAAGCCACTCTTACGACCCTGTTGGTGCTGTTAAAAGGTATCCAAAAGCTATCAAACTGACACAGTCTGACGGAGCCGCAGTACATCAACCTCTTTACTACATTGTAAAATCTGATACATTTGTCTGTGTCCATTTTACAGTATGACACCAAAATTTTATTTATTATTTTGCTGCAATATTCAGAGTTTTCTTTTGTTCTGAAGGCTTTTTTCCCCCTCATGAACTTTAGACTAGTGAAGAGGATTTAAACAAAGATGCAATGCTTCTCTGAGGCGAAGCTCTAAAAGAAGTAATTTATGGTCTGTTTGGGAGGCAGGTTTTGGCTTGAATGCATAATAAGGAGGTGCACCTGCAGCTGCATACAAATGAATGGAAATGACGGTTAGTATTTACGCCTTCCTAGACCAATGGGACCTCTTGATCTGATCATTAATTGGCCTGGAAAGAGAAATGAAGATAACTTCCTTGTTCTCTGGCTACCGTAGCTGCAAATATCAGGTGTGCATTTGCACAAAGTTACTTTGCAGCCGTATTCTGGATTAAAAAGTGCACTCTCTGTCTAAATGATTGGTTGGATAAATATCAAGTATTGTTCCATTGCATGAGTGCAAGAAAAAGGTGCACTGTGCACACAGTTAACAACACTAACTGTTCTGCCTTGCTTTTTTCCTTTTTCCAACTGGGAATATAACTTAAAATGAGGAGTTTGGTAAAGCAGACCCTCCTCAGGGCCCTTGAGCCTGTGTCTGATAACCCTGTTTAATTTTCCATGTATGTTAGATTGAAAATTTCAAACTATGTCAGTACTATGAGGAGCATAACCATTTGGTAGTGTTTTATATATGGATATGAATCCAAACATGTTCTTTTTCATATTTTCAGCTTTTCAGTTCAGAGAAGCTTGTACAGGAACAGAAAGCATAAATACTTTGGGCAATGGGGTAATGGGGATTTCAATATCCTGCCAAATATATTTAAACGAAAATATCATTTTATGTTCATACTTGATAAGATTAACAAAAACTAGAGGTATTTTTTCAGATCAATGATATATTCACACAGGTTAGTAACTCAACGATAAAGGAGCTATGCCATCATCATGTAAGGTTTTGCTTCTCTTTTTTGGTGATTAAAACAGCATATTTTTCTTGCATTAATCCAGGGTGTATTTGTTGAGTTCATCAGAATCTGAACATCAGAACACCACAGTGTATTGCGGCATTTTAGCATCTCTGTCTGTACTTGTGACTTAGACCAAATTGATTTTCCCAATCGATAGTATAGGATTGGATTTAGGAGTGTGGGATGGGATCTGGCAGGATAGCCTGCCTCAGCCAGCAGCCTCCTCGAGATTAGCCCCCTTTTTTTTTTTCTGTTGCTGTCTTTTTACGAGTATCTGCTCACGAGGGAAATGCACTTTAAAACGTGTGCACCTGCTATCGCGCTTCGTCTCAGTTTGGTATAGTGACGACAGACCTGTGCATCCACTTGCTTATTTAAACTTCTCTGTCAGCCCCCTTGTCACCTCTGGAATGGAGATGACTGAATTGATGCACTGCCCCAATGGAGCAAAACTGTTTAAATGACAACACATTTTTGTTTCACCTTGAACTTAATTGACTGCTTGAAAGCTGATGTATAAAAGTGCTGACGTGTTCTGTTTGGAAATGGCAGCTATGTACAGCGCCTGCATGGATCTATGTGCAACATTTATAAGTAAGAATGCATGATGCCTTCGAAAAGGTTGTGCTTTCCGGATGCCTCATGTTGGACACATTACTCTTAATAGGATTAATGTCTGTTTGCATTAGTATGTATTACATTTCTGTGGCATAAAGAGGCAGAAATGCTCCTTAGAGATCATTATTTAACTGCATTTCTTGCAGTATGTAGCTGTTCCTGTTCAAGAAGTGCTTGTTAACAAGGCACCTGACAACAAGTAGGTTGATGACCCAGGTGCCCTCCAGGGCTTCCGTCACTCATGATGGCTTGAGAACTGTGTGGTAGTCATGCTGTCACTTGAAAAGACCACCAACTGCCCCCCCTTCCTCCTCTGCGCTCACTCATTCAGCAATATAGCCCGTGATGCTGAGCCACCGTGGCGCAATGGTGGCAACTGTGGGATTTCTTAGAGGGGAGCCACAAGACTGTAATCAGTCATTATGTCAGAAGCGAGCCCGTGAGCCTCGCTCCAGCTCGTTCAGCCAAATAATAAGCAGCAGATAACGGTGCTGGCATGCAGGCAGCTACGGAGCCCCCACAGGCAAGGAGCAGGAAAACGGGGGCTTTTTTCCTCATCTCGTCTTTCTACTCAGGGACGTCACCTTGTTAGAGAGCTTGAGATGAGTGAAAATCAGTGTTCAGAGCCTCCTTTTGAGTTAATGGGTAACACAACTTCTACTTCTACTCTATATGTTCACAGATAATTTCCATCATTGAAACACTGTTTTTTAGTGACCACAAGCAGACATAAAATTTAGTGATTAAAGCTGTAGTTAAAGAAAACTGTACAAGTAACTTTACAGTTGGATTCATTTACTTTTGGATGACGATATTAGTTTTTTGTCCATGAATAACTGTCTTCTTGTCCAATCATGGGATATAATCTTTTGTGTTTTTGTTCTCAGATTGTTTTTCATTTGAAACTTTTGAAGCTTGTGTTTATGAGGATTGGTTGGACACTAACGGAATTGATTCCAGTACTTTTTTCTGTCTTTCTCCGAAACTGTTTGATTGGCATTGTTTTCATATATTTTTGAAAGTAGATTGCAATATGGTCAATAAACCACACTAAATCCTCCCACAGATGGTGTCAGCATTAGCAAAGATATTCTTTACTTTTAGTGTTTAATTTTCAAATGCCACTACTGAAATATGTGCCATGACCATGACATTTTAGTTGATGATTAATTAACATACAAATAATAGCAAAATCACCACTTAATTGTTTTTTTTTTTTTTCCTGTTAATTTTATGCTACTTTTATTGGGCTGTCCTTTTCATTTGGCTTCAAGCCAGAATTCATCAACAGTGATGCTGTGGTGCTTAATAGTTAACTTTCACTAAATCCGTGAGCTTAATGTTAACAGATGCTCATTGAAATATGGCCCAAAATATGAAGTTAAGTACCTCAAGGCTTTAAACCAGCTTATTCTAGCTGTACTTACTAAAAGTTTCAGGAGTATCAACCCAAAGTTAAGGAGTACTGCTTGAGATGACTTTGATGCAACACTTTAATGTATATTTTATTTATTCTTGACTATAATACTGACAGATGATCATTTGTTAAATAAATAACAGAAATTAATGCTCTTTTTGTTTAAAGGAAAAATGCCACAATGAGTTGAAGTAGGAAAAAATCTAACTTTTTTTGTCTTTGGTCACACCACAGATCACTTAATGAAACCCCACTCCTTTAACAGCTTCCTTGTATTACTGTATGCAAAATTGTCTGCTTACTACCAAAGCACTTTTTCAGTGATGCATTTAAGATGTAATACTTATTAAAAGTTGCGGTGCCTGACATAGGAATAAATTCAGGTATCAGTATCATTTCCATTGAACTACACACATATTGATGGAGTTGATTTTATTTGAACTTTGGCCATAAAAATGGAGTGAATGGCAGCTCTTTCTTTAAGCTTGCAACATGTTGAGATATGCTTTAAAGGTGTACTACAGAACTTTTGCTGATTTTCTCAGCAAATCCATCCCCTATCCATCTTGCATCATACAAAGAAAAAGTTGTAAAATGCAGTTTCTAAGCCTCGGGACGCTGCTGAGCAGGAATGGCTACAAAAATGCACATAATAGATGTCACTGTGCCATCAAACGACTCTGGAACGTGGAGTTTAAAGGTCGGAAAGTTACGTATGCATCTTTAAGATGCTGCTGTCTGGAGCTCTGCAGTAAGTAGTAGTCTGCATCAGTGCAACTCTTCCCATGTTGATAAGGCATCGCAATTGTCATAGCGCTTTGAGAACTTCCTAGTAAGAATTGTGCACCTGTTGGCCAGCTTTTTTCTAACAGATGTTGGGCTGTAACAGCTGTACCCAAAATCTTTGGCGTTTTCTTGTTGGTAATATCTGGAGTGGAGCAGTTTTAGTTTTTCCAAATTGCAATCACTAGCTGATTCATCTTTTCCAAGTCACTCTGGTGCACTTAATTGTAAAACTAAGTTGCACTGCCCCAAAAAATTGTTTCAAAATGTGACTTAATGATCTGTAGCCCTGTGCCTCCAGACAATAGTAAATTGGTTCCATTAATGACAGCAGAAGAAAAAGGCACAAATGGAAGAATATTTTGTAGAAGTAATGATGGAAATGTAACATTTCTTTCAATTGGACTCACCAAATTTGTATTTTTCATATAATTAGGCAGAAATGTTGATGCACAGAAAATGTACAAACTGTGTCTGTATTTTTTAAATGTGTTGTATTTATTCACAATATAAATATTTCACTATTACAGTATTGCTTGTTTTTACCGACTCCCTCTTTACTTCAACCCTGCTTCATTTTCTTGTCGCAGACATATATGTGCCCTGCAGGTAATGCCACATTTCCTTCATGGCTTAACCGACAATATACAAAACAAAAACAGATAAATAGCTCATGGTTAGTTTCCCAGAATAGAATTACGACTGTCTAAACTTTTGTGCATCCTTTGTATTGTGATCAGTAGCCAACCTAACATTTCCAATTCCAAGCAGCTCAGCAAGAATCTGTCCAAACCTGTCTTTGATTCCATGTTCCTGTATTCTTTGCGTTGTTTGCCATTAAGTGTTTTGTGCTGAGAAACAAAGTGAATCAGCTTGTCAGATGTCATTTTAGATAATTGTGTTTGCATGTACACTGTGGTGCCTCCGTACAGTCAAACAACTTTTTTAAAGCATTGAAATGATGAAGAAGGAAAAAAACAACAACAGAAAAACAAAGCTGTTCCTAAAACTTTGACTGCTGAAAGCTTCACAATCAGTGTGCAAAGATGATTGTAAAGCACTTTAGAAAAGGTGGTTGGAAATGATTCTAACCAATACTCAAAATAGTCACAATTAACTCATTAAATATGACGAGGAGATCCTGCAAGAAGCGTGACTATCCCACAGAGAACTATTTGATAAGAAAGAATAAACCTCTTGCCATCCAACCCACTACCCTGATGGAGTTTTATCATTCCATAACAAGGGTCACAGTCTCCCTTTGTCTCACTGAAGCATTCCTCAGCATGGTAGTATTGACTGGCTCTGCTGGGTGAGTGCTACCATATAACATCCATACATCATTGGGAAGACAGAATGACAGACAGTGGGAGTTGAGATGTCAGATCTCCCTCTTCAGGCAACTGACATCCACTCCCTTCCTGTTCCCCATAGTGATACTCCATCTTCTGACAGAGACCGCATTGATAGTTGCAGTTCTGCCCACTTTTTAACCTCGCTAGTAGCAAGTAGAAAATGACTTGCTCATGATATAAATTTTCTTATGGTAGAGGGTAAAGATATATTTCTGCAGTTCAGAGCAAACAGTCATGGAGATATAAAATTTATTTGTTAATTTATTGTCTCATTATAATTGGTTCACTACAATTCGCATACAAGGATTGATTGCTAGATTAATCTCATCAAAATGTTAAGCTTTTATAATCTTCTCATGGACCCCTTTTAACCTTCTCATACATAATAAATGTAGCTAAAAGTCAGGTTCACATAGAGCAAATAGCTTAACACAGTAGCAAGCTAGTTCCACTTGGAAAATATGAAACTGCAGCATGCCACTAGACAATGAGCTCACTCAGGTCAGTACAGGTCAATGCTTTATGGAATTTCTGCCCATAATGATTAATAAGGTAGGTGTAGTCATTGCTTTGTAAGATACCGGTGGAATGCGGGAGTTAAGCAGTTATCAGTAATCCCATTTTATTACACCTGCAGTTTCTCCTTTTTCTTTTTTCTTTTATTGGACTTTTTCTTTTTCTTTTCATTCCATGTGCCATGAGCTGTCCAATATTGATTGATGTACATAACAAGGATTGCTTTGTTCCAGTTTTTTGTTAAATTTCAGTTCATCCTAAAGTAGTGTTTTCTTGTGCTGGGCATACGATCCATTTGGAGAGCAGGAATTTTGTTGTCAGTAATATGTTCTGTGTAAGGTTTGGCTTCTGAAATCTTGTTTATGTGTTTTTGGTCAGTAGTAAGCCTTTGCTAAGTTGTATCAAAGACAGCTTGAGAGGCCTTTTGCAATGGCAGCAGAGCAGAAATAATGGGTCCAGTAGCTTGGATGCAGGTAATTTGCTAATTTCTGTCTCTCAGATGGTGTTATCGGTGTTGGACACTGCAGCTTTCGGGAGGACTGTGTAAAACTGGTTTACACCTTTTCTGTTGCTTTGGCAGAAATGAAAATTTAACTGAAATGAAGCTTTGCTTATTTTTGTTTGAATTGTTAAATCAGGTTATGATCGTACAACAATTTAAGGGGACCCCCTTCAGTCAGCATTCGCACTATTTTCCACTTTGTTCGTTTGCTTCCTGCAGTATATCTGTTCACTGCAAACATTCTCATCTAGTCAGTGGTTAGTTGTCAGTAACCCAACCCTCCGTACAGATTGCATGAAATCTGCTTACAGGATGCCATTACAGCCCCAAGAGAAACCCTTTTCTTTTAATGAATCGCTTGTGACTTTCAACAAGCCACCTCTAGCTGATGGGGAAAACCTGGATTGGAAAGTCCGTAGAAGCCACTTTTAATTATACTGGCAGTAAAGGTTGAAACTGAGCAGGAATGAAGTGCTTTTTGCGCATTGATTTTTTTCTCTATATCTACAGATGCCTCGAAGAGAGGGAGAGACAGTTGTAACCCTCGCTACCACTGCTCTGCAGGCAAATATGGAGAGCCTCTTTTTATGCCTTTTTTTTAACTTCCTATTTATCTTTTAATACAATGAGAGCATGTACATCAAACCACGCTTCTCATTTAATTAGGAAATGCCTCTAAAATGAAAAGGAACTCAGCCAGTTCTGGACAGAGGCCACACAGGCACTTTATCGTGATAGAGCTTTGATGGTTTTTGTGATCCCTCCTGACATCTGACAAACTTTGGCCAGCCATTCCTGCAGTTACTTCTAACATAGATGACAGTGTTACAAACCTTGGAGATGAATCATCCTGAGCTCTTCCTACAGGTTTACCCTAAGGATTCATACCCATTCAAGTGCTGCTTCCTGTGATCTTAATCTCTATTTTGGCAAAATGTCACCTCACCTGGGTATCAGGAGAGTGACTGCCACCTTGATTGCCCTCAGGTCCCCGTAGGATCACTGCTTAGCCTGGCTACTGTGGAAGACTGGACGCTCAGTTCTTTAGGAAACAGTTGACAGCCTGGCTTTTGTTTGCTTGTTTTTCCAAATAAGTTTCCTCCTATTTTCTCGAGAACATCCCATACAGGCGAGCTTTGCAAAATCACACCAGCAGATGCAATAATTCGTCATGCATAAGAAACCCCACTCCGGCAACCATCTGTCTCCTTGTGTCTGTTACAATACCATAGCAGTTTGTTTTCTTATACCCATATACAATTTGAACGGCATTCAGTATATGCTGAACCAATTTAATATGTGCAAACCTTATTTTAAAACCTCATTCTCGACCTGTACACGACCTGTGTAACAGAAACCAGAAAATATACAGACTGTCAATATAGGTTTTCAGACTCGTGAAAAGGTTGAGGATTCGGTGTCTAGCTATACTGTTACCTCCATTGGAAAGCTGGAATGAGTTATTATGACTGCTTAAATTAAATTTGACTCCCACACAGAGAAAAAGCTTGGAGGTCAGAGGGATCACTTGAACTGCTCCAGACCAAATTTAGGAGCCACTTTTACATTTTACTGGCAGTCAGCTGACAACATGAAAACCCATGCTACATGCAAAAATACTTCGACACATTAGAATAAACCCCCCCCTAATTTTTTAGATATGTGTAATATGAGGCAGTTTTGAAAATGAATAAAACCTAAAAACATGACTGTTTACTTATTGTGTGAGTTATAGGGAGTGGTCACGCTGGCTGGATATGCAGCAGTACCTAAAGAGCTTCAGTTTCCTGGATAAAAGTCCTATTTTTGATTTATACTCTGACTCGACTCCTGTTTTATTTATCTAATGCATAATAATGATAATGGCAAGTTTTTCAAAGACTTGGGGCATTATTGCTTTACCTTTTTATTTTACTTCAAAATTAAGCACCACCACACACTGCTGCTCAACAGCCAAACTATTTTTTTTTTTTTCCTGTGATAGGAATCACTTTCCTGCTCAGACGGTGACAACCTGAAGTTGAAGGTGGGATTTGGTGGGCTTTGGGGCATTTTCTCTTTGTAGCTTAAAGGTTATCCTAACCATGTTCAACACTCTCAGGACAAAATCCACCTGTCTTTGTAACCAACTAAGCTTTTCATTTAATCTTTTTTTCTGTTCTGCCAGTTTTGGTAATTGCAAGCAGACACCCACATTTTTCTTTGTGTTGTAGCAAGATTAACCGCTGTTTCTTTTCCCGTCATTTCAGTCACATTTGCTTGTTGCGAGTGGCCTGATGAGAACATGGCTCTTATCTTCTGCTCCGCTGAAGAACTGAACATGTTTCCGCAGCCTGAAAGAAACAGAACCACAGAAACTGCTAACATTGAGTACTGCCGTGTAGGCTTTCAGTAACTAAAAGATGCCTATCATTGTTTGAGTTTTTCCACCACCTCAGGTCCACATGTTATATACAATTCTACAAATGTGATTTAGTGGGCAGAGAGCTTTGGGATTCTGAGGTCAGAGCAGAAGAGACCTTTGCTGTTAAGTATAGGGCAACAACGTATGTAGGTTAAGGTTATCTTGCTGAAGTTGTGGAACTGGATATAGTGGAGGGATTCCTGCAGGAAAGGTGCAGATGGGGTTGGAAAAAAACATCAAGGAGTTTTAGCTTCACTTCAAGTGCAACAAGACAAAATTAAAAGGTTTCAAATTTCCAGGTTATTTAACAATATTCATTATTCTGTGATAGTTTGTTGGTTGTCCCTTTTGAGCAGATTTTTTTTTTGCATATTTCCTGAAAACACTGCGTTGTGGAGCATCAAATTCATGAGACATGTTTTGCGTCAACACTCATTCCACCCCGTCTATATTCATCCTCGATTCAATTACTTTTTGGATTCAGCAGAGACACGTTTTATGCTATATTGCTCTCCGATGCGTTTTGCTACCCCACAGATTTATGTCAGAGCTGATAGATGGCTGTCCAATTTTCTGCATGGATAGCAGTGTTGTTGGCATTGTATGCGTTTTAAAAGCTTTTGTCAACGTTAAAGACATATGGGCCATACGGCGGCCATGCAATTCTTTCAGATACTGACCATTTCTGTCACATCCTGCCATTAGCTTGTGTAATGCAGTGGTTTGTCACGAGAGTTCCATTTAGTCTGCATGTGTGTGCTCTTTCTGCATTGTGCTGTTTTTGAAATGATAATTCAGTGACTGTGTGCAGGCATGTCTTGCTAGTTAAATTACACAAAATTGCCTGAGGAAATGCCCCCCCCCCCCTTCTTCTCACAGGTTATTAATTTCAGAGATAATAGAAAGAATTATCATTTGAATGGTCACTTTGTTCATTGTGTAAATTAGGGGTGAGTGCCAAATTGGAAATTAGTTAAAACACTTTCATTTGCCGTTGGAATTCTTGATTTTTTTCAGGATATCTAATAGTGAAAATTGGATGGATTTGGGAAAATGGAATTCATTAAGATGTAGTTGAGTATATCTCCATTTTCACTCACTGTGCCAAGTCTTCCAAGTGTTGCCAATCTTGCACTATACAATCTCTCAGCTATTTTTGACTATCCAACTATGAAGACCCGTAAGTTCACATTAAACCCAATTTTTAGCCTGAATAGTCAAAGTTATCTCAGCAAAATCTGTCTGCAGTGGAAACTGTCGACAACCTCAATCTGTCCCACACCGGTAGACAGCTTCCCAGCATGAGGTCACACAGCCCATTACTGTTGATGCTGTCATAGTTATGTCTTTCTTTGTAGTCGCAGTGAAAGGTTGACGTGCCCCAAGATGACCAGCCCCTCCTCACAGGGGTCCTGTGATATCTCGGTTGTCTCCTTCCAGGCCTGAATGGGCACATTGTGCTGTTGCCTGCTGCTGTTCTGCAGACCGCTCAGTCCTCCACACACACCTGTCAAACCATGTCCTTGGCGCCTTGGGTGCTGAGACACTCCAGAGCTGCACCCCCCCCCTTCCCCCAGCTGCACACATGATTATTGAACCCTTGCTCACGCACACAAACATACATGCACACACCTAAAAGCAGTCTTAAATGAACAAATAAACACATGTGGTTAAGTGAGCCGTATGCAAAGACACACACGTGTGTACACGGAGACATACACAATTGAATTTCACATAAATATAAGTCATGTACATTTTCCACACACACCAGCTCACACAGAGTTGAGTTTATTGGAAACACACCTCACTACCTCTGCTCATGCCAAGGTTTTATCCAGTGTGCAGGTATAATTCAGAATTCAGAGAGGGTCAAGTTCCCTGCTTGTCAGGGTGGAGAG
This sequence comes from Atherinosoma microstoma, assembly GCA_037177055.1. Classification (NCBI taxonomy): domain Eukaryota; kingdom Metazoa; phylum Chordata; class Actinopteri; order Atheriniformes; family Atherinidae; genus Atherinosoma; species Atherinosoma microstoma. The sequence continues at coordinate 9,047,732 of JBBBVU010000005.1, forward strand.
AGCAAGGGCACGGAAGGTTGGTTGGGGTGCACACGCTCACACATGGGAACAGGATTCAGGGGTAAACTACCTGTAACTTGATCCACACCCTCAATCAGTTACAGATTTTTTGGCCTGTTGGAAGGCATAGTCGATCTTTCTTCCTCACTACAACATTATATCTGACATGAGTTCTGAAAGACTGCTTAAGAGGAAATTCATCATGAACTATTTAATGATTCATTAATTACTTATATTTGAAACAGATGTCACTTTTGGATTGTGGACATTTTTGATGTTAGTTTTCACAGTTTCCTGTCATTTTGCAAGCCAAATTGTTAACTAGTAATTTGAGGATAAGTTACAGATTGGTAATTACGGTAATTGTCAGCTGCGGCACTGCATCATTTTAAGTGGAAAATAAATAGTTTGTAGGTTTAAGTTATTCCATGTAATAATATTCTCCCTCATGCCATTATCCACCAAACTTGCCGGCATTTATCACCATGTTCAAAACTAAACTGAACTCCTTGATCTGTTAGGTTAAGTCTGTGATCAAATTCTAATTCATTTCTAATCACGTTTAAGACACATTTTTAAAATACTTAATGCATAATGACCCAGAGATGACAAAAATCTCCCCCTTACTCTTGTGGTCTTGCAGCATTGGAGTGTGTTGTCTCTTTAAGCCTCTCCTCATGGCCTTAACCCTTCACAGCATGTGCCTCTTTATGTGACTTTATCGCCAAAGAAAAATACTAAATGGCTGTTTGTACATGCACACAACGTGCGCCACGGTGAAGGACCAATGGTGTCAAGTCCCACTTGTGTCACCCATGCAATTTTCCCCTCTATTGACTTTTATGTTCTGCTGCAAGGTTGGCTGTTGTGCTTGGAGTTATGCATATATTCCAAATAAAGAGAAGCATGATTTTCATGTATATTTCTTTTTTAAGGCAAACATTTCCTTAGCATTATACAGATATAAGCGTGTAAGAATAAGGCTGTGAGTTTGGATTTCAGGTTAGATCGTTTTCTTGTAGATATCTCATTTTGGCTTGAGAAGCAATGTAGGGCCTGGGGACAACAAAAACACGATATTTACATAAATATTCAAAGACATAAGCCTGCATACACCCACACTTGAAGAAAAAACAAACAAACAAACAAACAAAAAAAAGAACATGTTGTGTAACATTTTAGCTGAATGCATTTTTCTCTAGGCTACAAGCACACATCGCCATTATCTTCCCACAAATGCACACTTCCATACACTAGAGAGACCTGAAGACTCATATCCCAGGGTTCATATCTTTCCAATTAAGGCCAATTAGGGCCATTGAATAAGAAAGTCTTCTGGGGCAGGACTGTAGCGTTCAGGGCTGTATGTCCCTCATAATCTCATCTTGTTTTGCGTACCAACTCAGAGTGTGAGAGAAAAATATCAAGATATTGGTGAAATGAGGTAAAAAAAAGGGGTGAAAGGAAGCTAGAGAAGTAGGAATAAGGATACTGAGAAAATTGATAGACAGAGTGTGACTAAAGAATGAGAGAGACACATAACTACACATCATCTTCCAGCAAGTGCCAGCATACTCAGTCAATTGTTATCAGCTTTCCTGAATTTAATGTGACCCTTGGGGGTAGGGATGCTCTCCATGCATTATAATTGCTGCCTTATGACTTAAGCTGAAGCTTTTCCTCCTTTTTGAATGAGTAGTGTCTGTGATTACTTGAGTCATCACAGCAATGCAGTGCAATTTGTTAAACTTACCCTTCATAACTAAAGGCCTTGTTTGTGTGTCATACTTTGATGCAAAGATTAATTGTTCCCATTTGCCAGAACGGCTTTAGAGTCTGTGTGATTTAAGCTTTTTGACATAAAAGCCGACTCTTCATCTGTCAGAGGTGTTATAGTCACAATCACTAAAAGTCATGGTATGCTACAGTCAAAGTGCGGCCTACCTGAGGGTGTAAACTAAATCTTTATGAGGCCTTCTTATTTCTATCTCTGAGAGCAGCTCATTTTAAAGTCTTTATAATCTATGAAATAGCTGGAAGAAGGCGAATAAGTTCTAACGGCCCGTATTGCATACTTCACAGACCAGAATGTAGGTTACTTCAGGCTAACTCTACTTGTAAAAGATGCCACCATTTCAGTGCATTTTCCGTTCATTAGCCATATCTCCATTGCCTTTGGCCCCAGCATGCACAGGGCTGGCTTGTCAGCTACAGTGTCACTAGAGGGTCATTTAATTTTGAGCCCTGCTCCGCCGATTAGGGCTTTTGTTGTGAGCAGCCGCAACTACTGTAATGCGGGTGTTTGGGTCAGCGATGGGCACAATAGCTTAGTTACTCTCGCTGACTTCCTCACTATTGCCTCTGCCTTTCTTTCTCAGCACATTTTCCACTTGGCTGATAAAATAAGCCACTCTTTGATGAGCTTTCAGCGGGCCACGGCGCTGTGCCTCAGTAAATGCTTTTATAAAGACACACCACAGGCTGTCAACTTGGATCAGTCATACATACGGCGGCATCAGCTTTCTCATATGTGCCATTGTCTCCTGATTGCAGGTTGTTTAGACCCACAATGATGAGCAGGAATTGGACGAACAGTATTGTAGTGTCCAACTCTTCATCTTGAGCCAGAAAAAGGTATTGTTACTGTAGGCATACCTCGTTTCTCTTTAGTTTGCCAAATTCATGCCCCAATACTTTTCACCCCCTCAAAAAAAGGAAAGATAAAACAGCCTGAGGCAAAGGTAACCAACAGCTGCAGAGCCAGCACAGATTTCAGACAAACAGATGGTGCAAGCAGAGTTAATTTTTGATTGAGTCGTTTGGACATCATACGTTTCTTTGGAGTTTTTTTTGGTTCAATTGTCTCTTCCATTTTCCTTCCTTTAATGTACAAACATTTTTAAACAATATCTGATGTGTTTACATTCTGTTGTGTCTTTTTATATTGTGATTTCCCCCCGCCCTTTGCAATACAGATAATGAATTTGCTCAACTTTGGTGGTTTTGGTAGTAGCTGCTCAAGCAGTAGGCCTACTTACGGAATTCTGGAATTTGATGTTTTAGGTAGGCGGTAGCACTGGTAGATGACTGAAGAAACCACATGAGGCTCCACATGCAACAACAAAAAAGAGCTACATTTAATTCTGATAAAAGAGATAATATCTGCTTTTTCTTCATTATTTTTGCCTTTGTTCTTTTTTATTTTAATGCCTGTGTGTCTCCCCCCCCACACACCCCTCTCTTCTGTAAGAAGAGAAAGCACTGCAACAGAATGCTACTTTCAAGCAGGAAAAAACACACCAAGCTTCTAATTACTTTGCATGCTTTTGCACAGGTGTGCAATGGCTTGTTCAGATGCAACACAACGACCATGCGTTAAGTGTTTTTTCATACACATTTCCACTGACATACACGTACATAAATTAAACTAAATCGGCATTGGCTGTCTCAGTCATACCTGGTTATTTAGTTTTTATCAACAGATACTTTGGGAGATAATGAAGAACTGCCATTAAACTGTTTTGTTTGCTTTGAAAGAAACAGCTGCTGCATTATGGAAAAGATAAATTGGTAAATAGAAGACAGACTGATTTAGGATGTTGCATGCCTGTAATTCTGATTCTGTTTTAAATTTGTTGTTTTTTTTGTTTTTTTTTCTGAAGTTAACATCATTATAAGGGATGATGAAACTCAAAATCTTACATGGAAGCAATGGTTTGTTACACCCACCATTACAGTCAGGCGTGGTTAGAAATGTGGTCAATAGCAGCACAACCAGACTCATGCTTGCTAATATCCAGCACACTGTACCACAATGAATCACATTTCGAGTGTGAAATCAAATTTGGGTGTAAGTTCATGGCAGTGAAAGCTGGATAGTCATGCTGTGTTTCATCACTTTGTCATTTAGAACACACTCCTTTCGACAAGGGAACTGAAAAAAAAGTGCAGTGGATAATTTGACCAAGAAAAGAGCCAATTTTCTGTGTGTTACTGCTACACAAAGTACCTCCTCGTGGGCTCATGCATTTCAGCAATGGACAGTCATTCATTTTGAGCTATCTAGTGATCCTGGACAGCATACTTGGCAGTTAAACAAAAATTTTTCACATCCCTGTCTCCTTTAAGTGGTTGCATATCCTTAGCAGCCAGTGAAAAGTTAATGACATGATGTAAAATTAATCCCACTCTAAGTTTTTGTCTCATAATGGAATCTCAGCAGGCCAGTACTTAACATGCAAACCTTCATCTTCCTGTAATTTAAAATGGCCTTTTTTATGAGAGTGTTTTAATACAAAACTCTAAAATGTCAACATGCAGATGCATGCAAACAACTTTGTGCATTCCATGAAAGACCACAAAAATGGCAATCTTTTCTCTTTATTTATGTATTTTACATAAACAATGCAGGTTATCATCTTGATGTAATGCATTTGCCCATCTATTTTACCAATGTGTGACATGCAAACTGGCTGCAGCCCCTTGAATGGGATAAAGTGGGTTTCAGAGGTAGACTTTTGCCGCATTCTCAGTGTGGTACTCCACAACCACAAACCTCTAGTTGAATTTTTGGAAAAGTCATTAAATTAAACCACGTTATTCTAAAGAAAAATAGGAACAATATTGTTCTTAAGATTTAAGAGTATGTTATATTGTATTGTAAAAATTTTGGGCCATCCACACCTAGTACTTCAATGCCTTTGTATATCGTTGGAGTAAACATAATAGTAATTGACTTGGGGTGGATGGAATTCCCTGGTATACACCTCTCTGCTCCAAAACTCTTTGAAGATATTTTGGAAGCTTCAGTTTCCAACTTCTACCAGTGCTGTAACAATGATGATTACATGAGAGAAGTCAATTTTGGCTCTGATATTGTCTATGTTCTGTGAGGAAGACCAAAACCAGGAGTTTTATCAGTGGTAAACATATTGAGTTGAAGATTCACAATATTGCTGTAACTGCTGCAAATCGTGAAAGCACGTGATTAAAGCCAAACATGTCTCATTATACTCTGTTGAATGTGATTTTCTGTTTTCATTGAGCAGAGTCTCTGTTGTGTGGCAGTTTGTGCTTGGAATTGTTGCAATATGGTGTTAGCATGTTCCTTTCCAAACACTTGCAGGCCTGTTAAATAACTGGCAGATGCTCTGTTGACCAAACTAGTTTCGCCATTTTAGCTAAATTGACCTACAGCATCTGCCTCCACAGCCAAAGTCTTAAATTTGATCGAACATAATGAAGAGCAGATTTGATGAAGCACGGCCCTGGCACTTGTTTGGAAGCCAAGATCGGTTGGCCATTGTGTCCAGATGATATTTATAAAATTTGGCACATTTGATTGAGATTTGTTTTTTGTTTGTTTCATTTTCTTTTATAGCATCTCTGCACAATTTTGGGAAATAATTTGAACCATTTTTCTCAATGATGCACATGTTGAATTTTAATCCTACAAACCAGTAAAAGGCACGTTTTTGATTCACCTACCAGTGCTTTTAAAATTTATCTTGAGACATGACGGACAACACAAATAGGTTGAAATGAAAAGAAGGGATTTTTTTTCTGTCTGTGCCAATTTCTCCCTAATTAACATAGTAAAGACCATACAATGAATTCTTTTTCATTTCACCTTATCATTCAAAACCATAACCTTCTTTAGACACATCAATTACAGAAGCATTTGTGCTAATCAATTTTATGATTGCATGTGAGTTTTAATGACAAAACATGTGAAGGCAGTTTTCCTCATAATCTAGGTATAAAAGTGAGGAAGAAAAGAGCTTTTCTATATCACTGAATACAATTTGAGTCTACCTGTATGTACTTCAATAATTCAGCCGTAATTAAACGTAACCAGTTCGCCTGAGCGCATTGGTGTCAGCCTAGCAGAGGTATATATTTAATATGTTGAGTAAAAAATATAATAAGTAGAGTGACACGAAGGCTGAAAGAGAGAAAGTGGTACGCTCAGAAGATGAATTGATACACAGGCTAAGAGGCAGAGAAAGAGAGCACGATGCGTGCGAGGGGGGAAACGAGACGGCGCAAAAGGTGACTGGGGGAGGCAGTCATCAAAATGCTAATGTTGTATGGGATATTTACTGCAGAGTGTTAATGCAGTTTAAAACAGGCTCTTTGTCCTGCAGCCCATCACCAAGCCCCTGTTGGGCCCTAATAAATCAGCCATTAAAAGCTGATGTGACCTGAATAGCACTTCATATAGCAGTATTTCGGGCTCTAGCACCAGTGTGGGAACCAGAAAATGGCTGAAAAATTTATGAATGATGTCGCCTAATAATGGTTGACCCAGAAGAAATAAAAAAAAAAAGAGGTTGCCTGTAACATGACCATGACAAGGCAACAATTTTGACATTGAGGAGCAATTATTATTTTTCTGTTTTTACATAAATCAGTATACTGCAGATGCACACAAGCCTCTTAAGGGTGACTTTAAGTCATGTTGGCAGATATTAAAGGTTCCTCCTGTTGGACTTTTAAATGATGTCCCCTGCCACCTATTTTAAAAGAATTGGTGTTACTGATACATGAGCATCCTGCTGAGTTTCCTAACCTGTTTCTTCTCTCTGTCTCCTTCCAGGACAGAACATGTGTTCATTATCTAGAATGTGGTACACAGGATTTGTACTCAGCAACACTCAAGAACCACACGACTTCTAACACCAAGGTAATGAAAAAATGTGCAGACCTGATAAACAGACCTGAAAACGTCTGATTGCAAGTCATGAATACGCAATTGATTCTAGATTAAGTGTACGAGATGTGCCCCATCACCACCCCCGACACACTGCAGTAATGAAGAGCATTCATCTATGCCAGTTGGGCTTGTTCTTTGTGTGCAATAAGATGTTTACAAAAATGATTCATGATGGGTGCTCATCTTCATATGCAAATCTGTGGGACACCTCTGGTAAGCCTTTAATTTTTGCCGCCAGCAATAAGGATGTTTTCTCTTTTTTTCTTTGCTCAGTAACCATACGTATCTACCAAGCGTGTTTGGATTTCATTCCTTGATGCAAATTATGTTTTAGTGTAATCATGCAAAAGCGCAGCTGGCTTCCATTTCTCCATGCCTTGAGTCTGATGCTCCCTGCAACCCTCCCACCCCCCAACTCCACAATATGCACACCACCCTTAACCACAGAAACCTTCACGCTGAGCTCTGTCTCCTCTCCCTGTCGGAGTGTCATTGTTGTCTTCTGCAGCCCTGTGTTTGCTCTTTGCTTCTTGTACTTATCTCTTTTGCCTTTCCTCGCTTACTTGTCATGCCAGCTAAAGCCCTTCCACTCATCATCTTTGTGTCACACACACGTATACACATTTCCCTCCACAGCCGCCACCGCCCCCTGCAGCTCTCTCCACTCTGAATAGAGTCACTAGCCTCCGTGCCTCCTGTAGTGAGGCTGGATTGAATTCAATTAGGGAGATTGTTTGCCCTCCAGAGTTTACTGGTGGGCTCTGTGGATGATAGGTTTGCCTGCTGACGTCCCTCACTCAAATTCAGACACCTACATACACAGACATAGTCTGCTAGAGTACATCTATCTTCCCTTCCACTTAATGAATGCGGTTGCCCCTCCTTTCCACTTTTAGTAACAACTTCCTTGCGGCAGTGCATATTTCCTTTTTCATCATGCATTGTTTACATTGCTTTGTTTTACATTATTTTCTGACGTGGTATTCAACGAGATCAAGGCATTAAATGTGCCACCGCTTTTTTTGGTTAAGACAGCTGGGCCTCATTCAATGCACATCTGCTTCATAAGAGTTGCTGGATGTAGGCTTTAACAAGGGAATAACTGGAAATAGTATTTTAGCCCAGTTCCAGGAGGGACAGGCACATTCCAGGATAATCCCATTTATACAATTAATTTGTTTGCCAGCATATTTTGCGACAAAAGAGAGGACAATAAATGTTGCTGACATAAGAGTAATGGTCACATAAGCTGCAAGGTGAAAATAGAATTGCGTCGTCATTTGAATATTATTGAGAGCAGCAGGCGGTAGTTGTGCGTGCTGCTAGCTTGTGCTTTTTTGAAGTGAGGTGGAAATCTAGTAAAGACGAAATGGCCTTGATTCTGTGTAGCAACACATTTTGGTGACTTGTCCTGCAACCCACTGCTTTCCTTCAGATGTCATGCTGTGTGACCGTGCACTGGTGCTACTCAGAAAGCAGATACTGTATTAGTGCTGAAAGATGCCAAATGAATTAAAAGCTAAGGATTGCTTTGAAGATGAAAGTCCTGATACAATCTGACATAGAATTATGACCTTCATTTGATGTACCTTCTTTTTTCCTAATATGTGGTCACTTTGGATTAAATATAATTTACCTCTAGGATAAAATACAGATCACAACTTGAAGCTAAAAGGACAGCAATTAGCATCATATTTAGGCAAGATCCTACATAGATCTGATCAAATACAAAGCTTAACTTCAGCCTGGTTAGATAATGTGAACCTTTGTGAACAATGCTTTGCATACCCAACATGGTTTCTCCTAGCACCAGCCATTCAAGTTAATTTGACCATAATGGCCTGTGATGACATTAGCTCGGCCAAGTTTTGGTTCTGTTATCTTAGAGCCTTCCATTTGTTTTCATAGTGCGATCCCACCCGGACTTCTCAAAATAATGCAAAACAGGTCATTTGAATGGAAAGGGAGTGAACTGCTTTTGGCCGATGTCAGCAGTGTTCTCACATTTGAATTCTGTCCAGAGGTAGTTGACTTTGCACGTCTTTGTTGTCGTGTCCTGTTACTTAGGCAACTACGGTCAGTACAAAAAGCAGCTTGGCTCAAGGATACCAAGGAAAGTCCTAGAAAACCCTGTAGATGACCAGACCATTTAAAAGGCAGATATTGCTTTGTTTATGGCTAATAACTAAGAATTTGTTGACCTTCTGTGTAAATTACTGTTGTCAAGACAACAGCTGCTAAAATGTCCTTGCTAAAACATGTTTGTTGTCATTTTGTTCTAATAGGCACAAAGTTGATCTAACACTCCTGTGGTTTTCACTTAAGCAACTTATTATGAGCTACATTTGCTAAATTGATGAATAATTTTTGATTTTTATTCTCAAACAAATTTACACATTAGGTTACATGCTTTTAGAATAATTGAAGGGGCAATATTTAAGCCTTTTGTCTCTGCTTACTTGTTTTCTTTTTTCTTTTCTTTTTTTTTTTTTAAGTAAAAAGGACCTGCATGCCAACACTTCAGAGTGAGCCATTGTTGTTTTCTGAACTTCAAGTAGCAGAAGCCTTAATTACTCACAATGTTGTTTTTTTTCTTTCCATTTATGTTTTTAGAAGATATGCAGTATTTATTTTAGTTTTGGTCACGTTCAGTCAAAAAACAAGCTGTGTATCAGCTGGCACATGTGCACGCACCAGTGATGTTGCTAGGAATTTTATTTGTTTAATTTCATTTACCGGTAGACATGAATATGTCCATTAATTATTACTATGTCATACTATGCCACCGTCAATGGAGTTTAACACTACAATTTAAGAAATATAAGAAATAGAAAAAATACATTTATTTTAATTGGGGACTCATTGAATTTCCCAGGGACCCACTCAAATCACCACCTGTGAGTCCCGTGGACTCACTACTTTGAAGACTTATCCACATCACTGACACAGTGTCAGTGTTCGCTGAGGAAACGTGCATTGTATTCACCCTTTCAGTTTATCCACCAGCTGCCATTAGAGCTAGAGCTTTAATCACAAAATTGTCATTTATCATTTCTGCATTTATCAGTACTTCTGCTAAATTTGTCATGAAGAATAATAATATGTTCAAGATTCAAGAGGAAATATGAAAGGTTTAACCACAGTTAATAAAAAAAAACAATGTAAAAGTTAAAGGGAGAGGTAACTGTTTTAACAAACAATAATTTGGAATTGAAGAGATTGAAGAGTAGATCTCACTTGTCCACTTAACATGAATATTGATCCAAAAGATTGATAGCTTAGCATAATTAAAAAGCTTGAGATATGGGTCAAATTTACCTAAACTTTATAGCTTATTCAATATTTTGTTTATCTATATCTTAATATTAAGAGTATCTTGTTGCTCAAAAGTGTTAACTATTTTTCTTTGTTTCTTACCTTGCTAAGTTGCTAATAGCGAAAAATGCTAACCACAACCACAAACTAGACCACTTGTTTTTAAAGCACTGTAGTTCATAATGTTGGTTTTGGTTGCCTCCATTTGTTTTTGTTTGTTTAAATTTATTTAGGTTCACAAAGTGACCCAATTTTAAAGAGACGGAGAAGAATGAGTGCTAAGCCTTCAGTCAAGCTAGCAATAAATAAATAGCAAGCTTGGCTAGCAAGATAAATTCATTTTATTGGCCCTGCAATAGACTGGTGACCAGTTCAGGGTGAACCCTGCATCTAGCCTGTAATTACTAGGATAGGCCTCAACTTCCTTGCGACCCTGAATTGGAATAAGGGGTACAGAAAATTAATAAATGGATAAATTTTCGTCTTTTTCAAATCAAAAACTTTAAAAGAAATTCTCAAGTTTTTTTAAATTTAATTTACACATTCTATTAAATGGCTTTTGTGTCTGATTTTGAAAGCATTTAGAGAATAAACAATGAATTACTTCAAAGGAAAAAAAGGAATACGTGTCCTTAATGGTCTATTAACCGAAAAATGGGATGACCTGTAAATATGGTAGACAAATAATTGATACAAGTTTAGACAGAAAAACTGCCTGAGGAAAAGTAAGGTCAACACCAGGGTTGGGCCATTCTGGTCCTCGAGCACCTATGTCCTGCAGGTTTTAGATGATTTCCTGCTCTAATGCACCTGATTTTAATGAAATGGATCCAATAGCTTGTTGTGAAGTTCTCCACAATGATCTACTGAGTCAGGTGGGTTGAAACCGGCAGGACAGTGGCCCTCAAGCACCAGAGTAGTGCCTCCCTGGTCTACACGATCAACTCAAGACGACATTATATCACAGCTGAAACTGAACAGTGCTTTTGACTCAAGTTCACTCATCTATCCCCACTTTTCAGTTATCACAGGATGCCAGCCTTGCCAATCAAGCCAATTATTCCCCCAAACATGCTTATGTATCTGCTTCATGGAAGATGTATATTTTCAAGAAGACCACCAGTATATCAATCAGAAGGAATGAATTTATCCACTATTGACATGATGTGGAAAGACATTGGCGTTATTTTCCAGGAACCAGGAGTGGCCCTCAGATGTAGTTCATATTAAAGCACCTCCACTTTCAATTTTCTTTTCAGACCCCATATTTACATTTGCTTTTCCAATGAATGACTTAAGAAAAACTGCACTTTGATTTAAATTTGTAGGCAATTTATTTTTCATCCCAATTTATCTTCCTCACACACAGCACATGTTATTGTCCAAAGCAAGATTGTTCAGGTGAACCCCCTCAACTACCCCTTAGTTTGACAGGAAGACCAGTAAATTTGGATTGAGCTATTTCTGCTTTTGAAGGGGTTACTGGGATGTTTTCTACAAGTGTCTTGTCATGTATCTGACAATTTTAGTATCTTTACTCCTTCTCTTCCCCTTTCAACTATGGTACTGCCCACCTCCTTGCTAAAACCAGGAGGATATGTTGATGATGATAAGATTCACACTGTTCTTGAACCTTTAGGGTCTGCTGTAAAATAAATTGATTTGACAGAAGAATCCAAAGCAACAAAAGACCCTGATGTTATTTGGACTTCAAAGAAAATTTTGTTATTGTAAGTTTATACTATGGTGGGCTTTTCTGTTTTAAAAGTCGCAGATATTAAATTGAAAGAGATTGTGACTAACCTGAATGATTTCTACCTCTTTGGTTTTTGTTGCATGAGCCTGCCTTGAACTTTTGCTGCACCCTGTCCAGAAGCTTCAGCTCCAGCAAGGTGTGCCGGTCTAATCAGAGTCTTTTTGATGTGCAGAGGCAGCAGGCTTTACGTAGGAGCCAAGATCTCTTAGGACATTAAGGGGGGAGGAAAGGGAGGAGAGGAAGAGATTACTTCTGGTCTTTTTATAGAGGATCACTCCATCTTGTCCTTTTTAGCTCACTCATTAGTTCTTGCTTCCCCCTGGAGGGTGATTCTCTCGTTTTGTCTTTTACCAAGGCCACTTCTTTCGCACTTTGGTGAGAATTGTGCCTAGCTATCACTTAACCAAATATCATTCCCCAGTCTGTCCATCATTATCAAATCCCATTCAGAAAGTGCTTGTGTGGTCAGAGCTACTCCTGCTTCGGCAGGTAAGGAAAAAAAAGCGGCAGCGTAGAGGAAAAGGACACAAATGAATACTGATTGCACACACTTCCTTTTGTTGGCAGTGAAGGCTATGAAACACATGACAAGCCTCTTCTTCATTTTCTTCCCCTATTTTCTCCCAATATCCTCCCTCCCTTTGGCTATAACCTGTGAAATCAGACATCCTTCTGTGCCCGTCAAAAAATAACCAACACTCTGCCACTCTCAGCTGGCTGTCAGGAGAGTTCACCTCCTGACAACTGGTGCGCACGCTGAGGTAATCAGAAGTTGTCAAACCTGAAGTGTCCTCTGCTTTGACTGAGAGTGCCGCCTGCGTTTACTCGTCCAACATCAGAGCTTTGGCTGCAGAGTAGGTGTGCTAATGTCCCCTTCATCAACAGGGATCATTAAATAATGTTCTGCGACCACGTATTTGGCAGCAAAATTGTTGTTTAGCAGAGGAAAATGGGGACGCAGGAGAACGCCAGCGCCAGCTGACTCAGTGTTGTGATGGAGCATTCCGTACACTTTCATGACCTCTTATGATTATACATCATTCTCAAGTACACCCAGTGCTGTCTCTTTAAATATGCCCATGTGGTTTATGAAAATTTAATTTACATATTTGTTCTTCGTACGCATATAGTCGGCTTCTCAGCCCCTCTGAAGGGAAGCACCTGTCTTATAAAAACGCAAGCAGAGAAATTATTGATTTGCATCTGTTTATCTGGGACGAAGCTGAGCACCTCCCTCCTGTCAGCCCTGTAGGCGATGTTCAAGGATCTCAGAGGTGCCATCACACTTGTCTGTCCTTTTTTTACTGTGGCTCTAAACCGTGGATAGGGGCTGCAATCTGTTTCTGCCCTCCCTTGAATTTTATTTACAGCCCCAGCTTGGCAATAAAAGACACAATTTATGACTTACTTTTTAATTAGAAATAATGTCTTGTAGAGTTTAAGTGATGGATGGTTTAATCAATATATAGACTGTGGCTGGCCCGATGATAAACATTGCTATTGACAGTGTGCAGAGTAGCCTAACTTAACACTTTGTCTTTCAAAGAAATATGGAGTGTTTTGTTTGCTGATGGGAACTGTACATCGCCCTTTTCTCCTTCCGTTTTACTGTCTCTCAGTACTCTGACAGCATCTATTCTCTCAACAGGCAATGTTTTCTCCAAAATGAATCAGCCTCCACTGACACTCTGTTTAGATGATTATTTTACCTCACTGAAACACCGCTGTGATGTGTGCCATATTTTCCTCTGTTTTGAATAAGAAGAAAAAGTCGGTTCTTAAGGATGAACACAGACAAGCTGAAAAGAAGGTAATTTTAAAATAGATTTTAATGGGTGAAGTAAGTTCCCCTTTTTCTTTAAGGTTCAGAGAAAAGACAGCAGATGATTTTCAAGTAGAATAATTAAATAGGAATCAAGTCAATGGGATTTGTTTCCTGGCACTGCAGATAATTGCTTTATATACACCAGGATGGAACTGAGGTACCAGACAACTGAAGATCAATTTTGCTACCTGTGGTTTCATTGTGAAGTCCTTAAAAATAGACTGTGCTGAAATTAGTGCAGGTTTTCACTCACCGGATGATGTCAAATACTGATCTGACATGAGAGCAGTGTTGAGATTGTCCCTCACTGCTTGAAAAATACCAGATCCAGCCCAGATGTCAAGTGTGGGACAAGCAGAGCACAAATTAAACTGTGTTGTGGAATATAGTGTGCATTTCTTAAGGCCGATGCAGTTATTTTTCCCCAAAGGTTATATTTGCTTAACATCCTTAAAACTGATACCCCCAAGCAACCAACTTCAATTTGTAACATGTAGCTGAATGAGCACTTGTTTTTATCACTCTTCTCTACTGCTACTGCTGCTTCCTATGCACAAATGATTTTTAAGCAGTGACATTTTTAGGTAATTTTTAAACTTTGCGAAGGGAGTAAGAAAGCAGTGACAACACGAGGGAGTTAAATGCATAGATTTAAATAATATATCAAAACAGAAGTAGTTGGCACATACTTCAGTTGTCCCTAATATAAATCAAGCCCATAGTTTTAAGTGCTTAACATGTTGGTGTAGTAGGAATGTGAATTAATTAATCATGCAATAAGGCTTGCTATTTTAACAGCATTAGAAACATGAAATATTTCTTGACAAATATTCTTTAAATTAATGCTCTTTTGATCAACTTATTGGTTAATCTATATTTTGTAATTATGTGTATGGTTTAAAGATTTTGAGACTTTTGCTTGTGGTGTGCAAAATAAATTGAATAGAATTATAATGATTGCATACGCTAAATGAAAATCTGATGTGCTGCAGTTTTCATGAGGATTGTCTGCATTTTTAATGAAAGAAAATGTATGCAGTTTGAATAATGCTAAATAAACAATTATCTCAATAAAAACTCTTCTGATGGAGTCATAACTGCATAAATTAAAGTTTTAAGATAAACTGTAGTCCCATCTTCTTATCGGTGAACTTTTAACACCTGCCAAGCACATTATTCTGGCTCTGGTTAAAGTTAATAAAGTTAATTATTACTCAGTCACTCTAAGTCCCAGTGATCGAATTGGAATTATGTTAAAGCCATTATGTCTTACCTTTCTTTCCGTCACATATTAATAATTTCAGCATGATGCTTGTCTTTACAATCCAGACCACCTACCTGAAAGGCAACACTAATAGACAGGATAATCTCATCCATCTGCGAACACACACCAACATAGTATCACCTGCCCTATAAGACAGACCACAATGCTGCTCTTTCTCATTGATTAGTGTTGCATTCACTGCCCAGGGCAAGTAGAGGCTTTAATAATGGCTCTATGCTTTGTGCTCATGGTCTTTGGAATAGAATAACCATGAAGGACATGGAGCCTGAGCTATGAGTCCTCTAGTCAATGGTTAACTGTTCTGCAGGGATTCAAAGCATCCGGGCTCTGTCGCAACTGACCGCTTTCCCGTAGATCCTGACCTGGGTATGTTTCTTCATCCACACCCTACCTCCCCTGCCCCACTAGCCTAATTTCTGCTCATTCCTTCATTCCCTTGTTGTGTTGGTACATATTAGCTTATCTGCTCCCTTTGTGAAACATAAGCTTATAGATAAGTTGTGTATTAGGCTGGGTTACTCATGTCTGACTTGTTCATTCCATAGTATCCTCTAATTTACTCTCATAAACCTGTTTCCCAGACTCCAGGTGGCCCCTGTTGTAGCATGGACGGCAGGCCTGGTCTCTCCTGAACAAACATAGACATTTAGTCACCGTTGCTTCTTTTGTATCAACGAGTGACAGTAATGCTTCAATACGTATGTGCCTTGCAAGTGTACACATGACTAATCTCAGAGACGGTGTAAAAACATGCCACTGATAGGTATGCAGCTTTATTCGAGATTAGCTATGAAGTCGAGAGTTTTTTTCTTTTCTTTTTTTACTGACTTCAATCCTTGTTGACTGAGAAGTGGCTTGCACAAAATAAACAGAGTCCTATGTGGATCTTTAACTGTGGTTACCCTTGAGTGCACAGGTATTTGCACTCATCTTGGAGACACGTGTAGCCTCAAGCAGACTTTTTGGTTGTCTTTCTCAAAGCGTGGCCGAGTTTCTGCAATCCCATGACACACTACAGTAACTACGTTAAGGGAGGAAGTGAGCAAGTTACAAACATGAACAAGAGCTATGCCCTAAGACATCAACTGGTCCTGTTTCCTGGTTGAGGTCACGGGTGACCATGATCTCTGTTCTAGGCAGTTAATTAGGAATTAGAACATGACCCTCAGGATGTTATCCGCGGTTTGAATAATGAACACCTGAAAAATGTTACAAAGCTTGTGGATTACATTAAGACTTTTGAATTCCTGTAATTGTACTTCAGCATTTCTTCCTTATTTTTACCAGAAAGTATTATTTATTAAATAGATCTTGAACAATTTGAAGGGTTGTGATTCCTATTTCACAGGTGATGTATTGTTTTTAATGAAGTTAGATATGCACTGAAACTCAATAAGCGCAGATTAAATATGAAACAGTTTTACCCTGTACCAATGAAATAAACCCAATTAGTTCTCTCCACTCTAATAATTTGATGATTCTGCTGAATGTTTAGAAGCCATGCTTAATTTTATTGACAAGCGCACTACCCAAATGTCAGTCAATCATAAATCAGCTCAAAATTAGAATACATTTCTGTGTCTGTGAGTAAAGGAAAAGAAATGTATTTTTTGCAAAAACACTCAATTTTGGATGTTGTTGGGAGCTTTTGAGCGTAGTCTAGCTGTAAATTCCTAGTGAAATCTGTGTTGCCTTGTTATAACTGGTACTCTCTTTGTATCGGCAGAACAAAAGCTGTCTCAGCGCTGTTTGTGTATTCAGAGAGGAAAGCAGCACAGGTGGAGCGTGGGCTTCATAGCTAAAAATACAGATCCAAAAAATTATATATACATGCTTTCTTTGGAAAGAATAAAAAAAAAAAATCTAATTTAACCTATAATTCTCATATTGCTTTTTTAGGTGCAGCTGGTGTGTTCATGCAGAGTAACAGTGATTTAAATTTTTTTCCTCCCTGTGTAAAAGACCTAGATCTGCTCCCGTCTGCCATATCGTAATCATTTGGCCCAATGCCTTGATTCGAATTGGTGAATTGTTACGCTCGGAGTAGACAGAGTATGATACATCTGCTCACAGGCCGCATTATTTTACCAACTGCTTTTTGCAGGTCACAGTGCATTGGAGAAGGTATGGTGTTTTCCCCCCCTTCTGTCTGTGTTGGCAGTGAGTACGCCCCAGCGCACACAGTCCCTAGATGCAGTCTGGCAGGCCTAGTGAATCATCTTCCCGGCACAGGTGGGGGAAATACAACAGTGGGATTGGCAGTCCAAAGGTGGCGACGGGCCCATGCTTGAGTGAGGTGTTTGGCTTTCTTTCGCTGGAGATGACGATGTGTCATATTGTTTCATCCGGGAGAGGGAAAAGTACTTGAGTAAGTTTATATTTTTCTCTCCACTCAGAATGAGTACTCTGACAATGCAGTAGGTTTTTATGAATAGACCTGAGCATTTGGGGTGTTCCTGCGTTTGCCTTCTGCAGTGGATGTTTCTCTTACGCTTTTCGTTTGTGTTTGAGAGGCTGTGTTTCATCTGAGCTCTTGCAGAAAGGTGGTAGCTGGGGCCGCTGATCAAAAGCATACTCCTCAGGGCCAACAAGGGCCCAGCTCAAGCAGCAGATGTTTCTCGTCTCTGTTAGCACCTCAGTTCGCGCTATCCTTATTTAACCGGCTCTGGCTAATGGCCCTCGCTGGTGTTGGATACACTGGATCGCTTTTCATCTCCTTTGTGTTCGGAACATGGGACAGAACGTGAAACGCCAGGGATCTTGTTCCTCTCTGACACTCTTATTGTGCTCCTCTGTGAATTTCTGGCCAGAAAAATCCCTTTCACAGTAATTGGGTGTGAATGAAACACTTGTGCTCGGCTGTTGTCTCCACAGTACAGTCTTGTATTCAGGCCAGTGGTTAAACAAGCCAAATTAGGGGGTAGAGCCAAACTGGGTGTGGTTGTGATGGTAGTGATAGTGAGAGGAAACTTCATATGACACCCCTCCAAGAAAGAAAAATAAAAAAGCGGTAAAGTAGCTTGAAGAAAGGAAATGATTACTGCATGGGTAAACAAAGAACACAGGATGAAATTAATTTGCATAATGTGAAAGTAAAGCTAGGCGACTGGACTATAGATTGGACAAAACATTGGTTTAAGAGAAACTTAGGTCTGGGCTTTTCATATGGTGCACAGGAGATTGATTGAAAGATTTGGTGAGCCTAATTGTGCTGCACCATCTGCCCAAGTTACAGAACCTGCCAGGCATGTGACAGTTTCCAACAGGCTCACTGATGAGCAGATGTGTGCAGGACTCTGTGTGTGAGTGTGTGTTTTTAAGTAGTCAGTCTCTCTTTACTTTGTGATCAAATCTTTTTTGAGAGAATGAAGACAAAGCAATCATGTCTTGAATTAAAGAGACCTAAGATGCAAATGCAGATTGTGAAAGCTTTCCTTTTTGTATTATGAAATCTACATATTAGTGACACTGCCTTTGTGGTCTGTATTACTCTGGGCTCTACCAATAATAAGGAAGTGGTTATTGTTTCGGTTAGATTGCTATTGATATGACAAATGTCATCAACTGAAAGTAAATTTCCATAAATCAGTCATCCATTTCCCCCTTCATTTCCACAATAAAACGGAACGCCTGTGGATTTAGACAAAGGAAAACTAACAAAATACTCTTCACAAAACGTGCATAAATTTATCCAGTGGCATTAATCAGCATTCATTGAGATGGCCAAGAAGGGAATTCATCAAAACAGAAGCACAGCTAACATCAGTCTGCTGAGATATCTAATTTGTAAGTTAAAAGGAAAATTTGGCATTTTTGGGGAGTCTGCCTGTTTGTTTGTTTGCTGATATTTACATTATATTGTGAATAAGAAGCTGATACTAGGAGATGGTAAGCTTTAGTAGCCCAAAGGGTAAAGATAAAGAAAAACAACTATCTTTTTTAAAATAAAATTAATTATGTATTTATAAGATAATTTAAGAGGTGGAAAAAACTTTTATTACGTGTGGACACAGCAAGGCTAATTTTTTCCTTCTATTTACAACCTTGATGCCAAGCTATACACTAATTAGCTGTTTAAACTTCTTTGGAGTCCTGAAATATTACAACAAATAAATTGTTTTAAATATTTTACCCTAAATGACTAGGTTTTATAAAGTGAAGCTCTAATTTTTAAGCCTTTTTTCTAATCTAGTATTAAATTTGATGAGTTTATTGTGAATTGGTGCTGTGTAAATGAAACTGAAATTCATTTGATCGAATAGGGGTTAGGGCAGAAAAGGAGAGTTGGACCTGTGTAGCTCATCATTTGTAGGGGAAGAGCGTACAACTGTATTGTAAGTGTTGTGATGATACCAGACCTTTAAGTGCAAACTTCTATAGAACTGAAAGATTGTTGGAATAGTCGAGTCTGGAATTGATGAACGCGTGGATTTCGGTAGTATTTCGGCTGTGGACTCGGAAAGGGAGGGACGGAGGTGGGCGACGTTACAGAGATGAAACAAAGGATGTTTTAGGGCTGGGGTATATTTGCTGTGTATGCAAGCGTACACGCCAATGTTCTGCTACGTCTGTGTTTATACTTGCTGCAAAATACAAAGGCACAATGCAGCCAAAGCGGTCAATACTGGAGAGCACCGCTAGGGAGAGTATGTATAACTTGTACTCTGAAAGTGTCAAGTTGCCGGTCCATTGTATTTCCGCGCTTTTTTCCGCTAACAACAAAGATCTTGTGTCGAAAATAGACTTTACTAACGAGAAAAAATAATTGCTTATTTTACTTTTAATGTTGAAACTAAAGGGAAAAAGTCTTGTTGCCGTCAGAGGCGGTATATGCGGCAGATGTGCACATATGCCGTATGTGCGGCCCATTTATCAAAAGTGGTGCATGAGCACCTCTAGCGTTCAAATCAATTGTGTGGCTCGCGCACGCGATAAGTTACCTTGCATCAACGGGAGCGGACAACGTGCCAAACGGACGCTAGGAACGTGTGGCAGCCATGATGCGTACAGGGACGTGTCGCCAGCAGCAAGTATATCCCAGCCCTTAGTGATAGGGCTTAATGAGCGTTTTATATGAGAGGGTGGAGTCCATTATGATACCAAGGTTGCGTACAGAGGGGGAGGGTGTGACAGTGTCACCATTGATGAGGGATAAAGTTGTGTACAGAACTCTGATGTACTCTGGTG
The DNA here is from genome assembly GCA_037177055.1 of Atherinosoma microstoma. Taxonomy (NCBI): domain Eukaryota; kingdom Metazoa; phylum Chordata; class Actinopteri; order Atheriniformes; family Atherinidae; genus Atherinosoma; species Atherinosoma microstoma. The sequence continues at coordinate 9,067,815 of JBBBVU010000005.1, forward strand.
TATCCATTTCATTACATTCCTCAAAGCTAA
>JBBBVU010000005.1:9077472-9094111 GCA_037177055.1 Atherinosoma microstoma
AAAAATACTTATTGTTACACCAATATATCAAGGGTCTGATTTGTGCAGCGTAGAAATATTCCTCGAGGGCTGGCAAAGCCAGTCCTCCTTTGTCTTTAGCGAAACCTCTTTCTTAATTTCTTAATAACTTTTATAATGTGACCTTGTATATAAAATGAACCAGACTCACATAGTCCCAGAGAAGGCTTTAGATTAAAGTTTTAGACTTAAATGTCAAATTGACCAGTTTAACCTTCCCTGTTGGTTCCATTACTTGTATTTCCATCTAAGTTTGGAAGTATCCATCAAATTTGATGAGCCCTCTCAAACACAAGATGGTAACAGATTTTTAGAGGGAAGACGGACCCTGTACTGGGAGTTCTAAGTTAATCTGTTAATCAGACTGCCATAATTATGCTTGCTGTGTGGCAGTTTTAATTTCTCAATTTGTAAGCCCAGCTTTGCCAGCTATACCCACTCTGAAAATCTTAACAGGAGCATTGTGGTGCTGGCTGTAGTCGCAATATTTCCACCCCTCCTGATGGACATATTGGGTAATAAATATGAGATCCACCAGTAATGTCTTGCACAGATGATGTTATTCGACTTGCCAGGCTGAGGCATCAGCTGTGTGTATTGGATGTGTGTCAGAACAGAAACCTCCCCCCACTCCAGACTTCCCCCTGTGCTGAGACCAACTGGTCCAGGAATTGCGTGCCAGACTCGTGGAGAGTCCCAGAGACCCCTCTTTACTCAATGTCCAAGTCTGAAAAAAAAAAGAAAGACTGGCATTGAAATAGACTCCCTTTCACTCATGATACATAAGCAAAAACATCTCCTTTGGCTTGGCTAGCTTAACTGGGAAATCAGGTTTGGGATTTCAGGGGAATTGTGAAGGGGTAGCGGGCAGGGTAGAGTTTCAGAGTTTGCTTTAAAGGTAGCCCCCCGCAGTCCTGATAGCCTGTTGTGCAGGTTGAATAACATTCCTCTGTCGGAGTGATACAAAAATGAAATGAGGAGAATTAAAAGAGAAAGGATGGAAGGGTGGAAAATCCCCTGCAGCTGAGCTCTTGGCACCTCACAAGAGGTGGCTGACAGGACTCCCCAGAAATGGAGTCAATATCGTTCTGTCTGAGAGAGTTTTGGATCAAAGAGGATCATCAGCAAAAAGAACCTCTTTCATATTGCTGTCGGTGTCAAGATGATTTGGCTCTGGTCAAAATGTTTTGACGTCAACACTATGAGTTTAAAGCAAACATGCAGTTGGGGATTATGAAATCAATTGTCTTACAGATAAAAAAAAAAGAAGAGAGCCACGCCGTCCCATTGAAATAAATGACATCAAATATCTAAACTCTCAACTTTTAGGCTTCACTTAACAATGGCGACAACATTTTGAGCTAAATCATTAGAGGACGTGTGGGATAGCCTGCTAACACTTTTCATTTGCATCAAAACACAAACTACAAACTGAGTCTGGTAAGAATATCATCAGCGCATTTATGAAGCCCACCTGAGACAGAACAAGCTTGCATGATCTGCAGATTAACCCAGTCTCAAGAGGAAATCCTGCAGTTTTTAAATGTGACCCAAGAATTACTAGCAGACGCCTACCAGAGGATCTCAGGCTGCATTTTGGCTCATAAGGGTTAAGCTTGTCAGAAATGTGATCCATACATGACTTAAAAGCAATTATTTTGATTTTCCAAGTTTTTACTTGATGACAGACAAAACATCCGGCGATCAAGATAAATTAGTCTCGATTGAAATGATTTACTCATTGACAGACTATAGCTGCAGAAATACTGAAAATATTAATTTTGAAAAAAAAGGGAGAAAGATTAAGAAGAAAAGAGATGATTTGAAATTTTTTTAAAACTTTTTGGGGCAATATCTTTGTCCAAAGTAAATACATATTAATTGTTCCCAAAGACTGCATTGACACATTGAGTATTGATTAGGAAAAGGCCATGAACTGAGTCTCCTGTTGTACTATCGACATTAACTGGAGGCAGTCTCATTAACAGGACTGTTTCTAGAATGGCTCAACAATAATTCTGCATATTTGGTTGCTGCACTCTGTAAAGTCAAAAGTAATTACAGACTTCCTCATTCTCATCTGTTCTGCAGAGAGTGCTGCAATTGTGTTTGTGATTGTGCCATGAATAGTAATACACCAGAGTGCAATTAGAACTCTGACCTGGATCACAAATCCAGATGGTTCTAGGTAATGTCACTTAAAGTGTGTTTTTATGGGGATAATAAGATGAACAGAAAGAGCGTAATATAAGAGAGAATTTGAGGAAACATTGGTATATCTGTTGAGGAATAAGACATGCATATAAACTCGCTCTGTCCTCTGTAGTGTATTAAAGCTGCCAACAAACACACAATATTGCATTTTCTTTGGAGGGGCTGGGTGCAAACCCTATTATTATGCTTTGCATCGCAATTGTTATGGCCTCTAGGTCCATTTATCCAAACCCTTTATTTGAATTTATATTGTGCATTTTGAAGTCTTGGGCCGTGCTTATTTATTTATTTACTTTTTTGTTGAATGCAACCTGTATCAGTTCATTGTGTGTGCATGCTCAAGTATGGAAGCGCCAATCACATAATTGAGAAAACCATGGTTTACAGTTTGTTCCTGTACCTTGACATTTGCTAACTACCCCGGACCATAATGTGGCTGCCTCTGCCTGGGAGATCTCCACTTTTAGATTTAGAGAGGTTGCCTGCCGAGTCCAACCCAAACACATTCTACTGCTCAGCCAAGAGACACTGGGTAAGGTCATCGGCATGTGTGTATGTGTCTGTGTGTATTCATGCGGCTCCCTGAAGAGTGTGTGAGTGCATAAAAACACAAATGTGCACACAGGTCACGGAGTGTCCTCTTCCCCCTGTGGGTACTGGAGGTACTCCTCTGATTTGATGTGTGGAGCATCTGACTTTCCTCCCGTCTCATGTTCACATAGGTTGCAGATATAACAACCATCAGATATCATCAACACACTGTCAGTGTGGTTCACTTTTTGTGGGCCCCCCCAGATCACTTCATTAAATACCTTGTGTTTGCAAATTTGTACTTCACACAAAAGTCTTCAATGGCTTAATTAGAGTTAGTCAGCATCTAGTGAAATTAAACCAGTACATCCTAAATGGCTTTTTTTGTAAGTAGCACAGTGTGTGAGCTCATGCTGCTGAGTCTATTACACAAGAACTCCATTAGTTTGAGTGAGAGTAAATGCAGTGCTGTGGCAATTTTTGTTTTAACATGAACACAGTGACATAAAGTGAGTATAATGGTGCGTGCACAGGGGAAAGAAAAGTAATAAAGAGGAATCGGAAGAAGGGAAGGATTCCTTAAGATTCTGTAGAGATTTAGATCGTCTCCTGCATTTTAACCTGGTGCCTGCTCATACCCTAGTGGGACGACCAGGCACCTCAATACCAACTGCGATCAGTTGGACATGAGAGCTTTCGCCACGACAAGAGAGGAGAGTGTTGCTCTCTTTGTCCGGAGACATACCCCATGAGGATGTTTGCCCAGACCAATCAGACTTTCATCAAACTCGATTTTCTACTCGTCTGAGTGAGGACTCTGAGTTCCCCCCACAGTCAGCCAGCAGCTCTCTGCACTTCTTTACTCAGCAACCAGCATCAAAACAAAATGATGCACAATTATCTATGATTATCTCAGAACTTGAGGATGGTAGAAGCTGGATGGTAGAAAGAGATCACTTATTTTGAACTTCTACAGATTTAGAGTATAATCATATGGAAATGGTTCATAGGAGCTTGTTTTTAGGTTGTTTTTTTTTTTTTTGGTAGGGGTTTTGCGTGGGCTGACAGCCAAGTGCACTAAAGCTGTTTCAAATAAAAAAAAAACCAAAACATAAAAAGTATTTTTATTTCTGTTAGTGGAAGTATTTACATTCTTCCCTCTAGTTTTGAGTTGCAAAGCCAGTCTTGGAGAGAACCACCAGGCATCTGCAAGTTTGTTCTTGTTCTCTAATCGATCATTCTAAAGCCAGGTCACTGAGGTCTTTACAAGAGAAGCTGTCTCACATTTCAGCCTGCATTTTCTAAAAGCCGCTAGACAACACAAAAAAGGAGCCCACAAAGCAATTCCCCACTAAGACCTTTGACCTTTTGTGTCAACTATGTTTGGATGATTATTTACCTTTTAAACATTAGGTGAATAAATATGTCTGGTTCAGCAGAGGTATGGACCATTGTTGACCAGAAAGAACAAGTCTGGAGAAGTTGTGAGTGTTGACTTTGGTTTTTCCTTGCATTTCTCACATATTTAATGTTGTCTTTCAGTAGTTTTTTTTGTCAATCAGCTACATTTTAAAGACTATTTTGAGTGAGTATTTTCAGTGGAGCTTGTTCACCCTCATTTAGGTCAAAGCAGTATTAAAGTAAACTTGTGAATGTGGAGCAACACTCAGGATGAGCGATGAATGGCAGGTTTGTCTACTCTCATTTAAGGTTATCATCTTAAATTTCACAGATAAACAAAGCAAAGAAAGGGTGGCTGGGTCAATAACACAATACGTTGTTGCATTGAATTTTAGTTCACACTTTCAGATTGATGTTCACACATTCAGAAAAATTGATAAAACCTGGAAAAAAGGGGAGGACAGGATCTTTACAGAGTCTCAGTTAAGGGGACCTCAAGTGTCTGCAGTGGAAGAATGAATGCTTTCTTTGCATCCTAACAGATTTAAAATTTGAATAAGGTTATGCTTAGAAATCTATACATTAATTGTAAAACCCTTTCAGTGAGACAAGTCAAAACAGATGCATAAATACGGGAATACACTAAACTTCTGTAGCTTACACAGGAACTGCATTTCAAAGTAATAATAAAATGTCTATTTACTTCTTCTGTGTTTACTCGAAATTTGCATGCATATCATCCACAATAAACTTCCTTTAGAGCAACAAATGCCACAGTATTGGATTATCCTTATTGCCACTCCAGTTTTTTAATCTTTAAGCTCCTTTTGTGCTTTTCTAATTTGACTTACATGTTTTGATTGGAAATGTGCATTTCTCTGATGGACCTGTGCATATAAAAACACATGCTTTCTGTTCTGACCTCTTGCTCTTTCTGTTTCTTTCCGTCTCCCCTCTTCCTACCCTTCCTCTTCTGCTCTTGCATCTAATTGAGCTGTGAGTGGATTCCAGGTGGTACCAATTTAAATTCCCTGTGGTCGTGACCACTGTGCTTGCTTGTGACACAGTCATACTTCTCATTTCCAGACCATTTACAACATATTCTTGCCACTCATGCTACAATCATTATGCCACCTCGGCGCACCACTGCAATTTCTGGTCAACAACACTAACAGATATGCAGGACCAGATGGAAGACAGAATTAACATTGTAATCATGGCTGTATTGAGTGCATGCAGCATGATACGTAATGTAGTTGTTGAAAATGTGCATCACATTTGCCTAGTCGGGGATGCTGTGCAATTCATGTTTCAAGATTTCATTATATTCTATGCACTTGGCTCAGCATCAGATAATGATATTGAAATGCATGCACCATTGGGATCTGTGTTATTGACATTGGAATTTGCTGTACCCCAGATTCAGAGGCTGAGCTGAAATTGCCATTGTTGTCTGTGTGTGTGTCTGTGGATGTCTCTCTGTGTGTGCAGGTTTCTCAAATCTGGCAGCAAATGAAGTGTCTATTGGAAAATTATGCAAATGCAGTTAGTGGAGATACAAAATGTAAGGAAATGGAGATCTGCAAAAGTCAAATACAAAAATAAATTGGGAATTTTCTGAACAGATGCCCTCCAAACATGGATTCAAATGAGTTCAGGCAGAGCTGGAAAATGACACCAGTAATTAGAAAAATAGCTTGGTTTAGCTTTGCTTCACACACGGAAGGGTGTGGCTTGTATTGTATTTCTTTGTAATCATAATGGCTCATGCTTTATGTGGTTTGCAGCTGTCCTTCGCTTGTACATTAGCCATTCTGAAAACCTTAGTGCATTGCATCTACACTGACCAGCAGACTGACTTTACTTTCTTATTATGCTGATAATGTGGCTAAGAAAACATCTTAAAATCGTGCTTTCATCAACTATGAAAGAAGGTCACTGTTTTTACCACATAGCAATATACCTTTAACCTTGCCAATGCTATCAATCTGTATCTTTGAAAATATACATAGTCAGCATTTAAGAATGACATTATATTGATGCTGCTGTCTAGAAGTAAATCCATACATACCCATGTGTGAATTGGGTTTAACTTTAAGGCCACCGTTTTTTAAATCCATGTGACCGGTCTGTTTCATTATGAAGATGATTTTTCTCAATAAGCAGTATCAGCTCTAATCTCCTGTCGTCATATAGTATGCTGCTTTTTAGGACCCATCCAAAATCAATCCTGGCAACATAATGATTTACAGACTTAGTGGGCCCAGCATGCCATATGCCCCCCAGTAGGTGATTGATGACCAACACGTAAGGTTGTCATGGTAACCAAAAGAACCAACAGCAGCTTAAGTGAAAGTTTTTCACCAGATCCAATTTAGTTGCGATTAATGAGATATTTCCACATAGCCTATCCTGCATTGCGTAACATCCTCATTCCTGCCTTTCAATCACCTTCATCCTTTTATTCTCCATCCCTTTTACATTCCTCCACAATTCTTGATGGTCCGTCCCTGTCCCTTTCCTGTCCTGCCCACTTCGCCTCTTCCTGTCCCCGTTCTTTTGTCCGAGATCCATTTGTGCTGCATTAGGCAAGATATGCCGAGAGAGAAGGAGAGGGAAGATAGAAAGGAGGAAGACGTGGAAAATGGATAGTGTCTGAGCTTTGCATCATAATGGAGAACTGTCTCAGGGCAGATTTGCACTGCCTTTAAACGATGCATCCATCTGCATACATTCACTCACTTGTATGTGTGCTCAGGCCTGTGTGCCCTCATTTCTGTCCTATGTGGGAATGCAACCCATCCCTGTTGTGTTCGTGTATGCTGTTAAATATTTGTAATGGTAATTGGTTTTATTTGTTTTGCATCTAGGTTTCTTATTGTGTGTGCAAGTAATTTCCTCTAATGGATTGTGCCTCTATTGTCTTGTAGTTGGGAAGTGTTGCATGTGTCAGGAGGGGTTACACGGCCTTTGTGTGCAAGGAGGGATGTGTGTGTGTGTGTGTGTACAGTCCTATTATTTAACCCAACCCATCAGTCACACTCAACAAGCCTATCATATTGGACCATTCGGAGACTGTGCAGGCTAAAGTTAGCACTATTATCTGCCTGTCACTGGCTAGCTGTGTTGAGGTCCCTGGTGGAAAACCAATTGTACGACTGAATGCCTTGCTGCTCACATTGTAAAGCTCCTGGGATGCACACTGTCTTTAAAAGAGCACTCTCCGTTTACCTGCAGTTTTTCCACTCATTTCAACTTAGATGAGAAAAGCATGATTATGGCTTTAAATGTTCAATATTATAAGACTGCCCACTTGATGTTTAAACCATAAGCCAGGTTTGGAAGCCCAACCAAGAGGGGAAAATTATCTTTAACTCTAGAAAGGACAGGATGGTCTGAGTTTTAATCATCTCAGCTCATCTCTAAAGATTTCCAACTGAGAGCTCATCAATCATCGTGTATGCAGACAGTGTGCTTGAATTAATATTCATTTTATATGAGACACTTAATTTGCATGAACACACTGTCTATCTCATAAAAATTACCAGGCCCTCCCTGCTGGTGTGATAAGCATCTGGACATGAAACAGTTGAAAATCTGAGACACGGCACTTAACCCGGCAACACGATCCCACTTCATTACATGGTGTTACGTGGGAGGGCTTCAAGCAGGCGTGACTGGTAACATCATACTTAGTTTGCCCCCATCAGATAACATTGAGGATCAAGTTTCACTTTGTTGCGGCAGCATTGTAAAGAATGCCTCTGGATTAATGAAAATCATCTTTGGTTTCCTCAGGTCAGGAAGTGACAGATGGGGAAATGCCTGCGGGTGGTGATGTGCATTAGTGTGATGACAGTCTCACCATTCATATTACAGAGATGAGGGGGCATGGATGTGAATAAATCCATATCTAACTTGAAAAATATTTAAAATGGAAATGTGAATGAGATTACCGATATATTTTTTTCACTTGATTTGAACTGTCCAGATTTACACATCTTGGCCTGAACCTTTTGGCTTCTATCAAAGTTTATGAATGTTTCTGTTTTTTGACATTTCAAACAAGTATTCATTAAAGACGATACCTGTCAGACCGATCAGTGATAAAAAAAATAATTGTTTCAGTCGTGTATTACTATAGTAAAATGACATTTTAGCCCTCTATCTGTACTGTGTCTGGTAAAATATTGACAATATAATGATCTCTCTGTAAGTGTGGAGAAATTTGGCAATACTTTCCTGGTTTATCTCCTTAATATCTGTTGTATTATCAGCATTGTTAGAAATTTGAGTGTAGGTGTGCTTTATGAAAGTTTTGGACTAACAGGGGTTTAACATTGCGCACTGCACACGTCAAGTACCTAATCAGATTTGTAACTTTTCCTTATAAAGAGGAAAAAGCAATGGAAAAATATTTATTTGAATTGTTTAAATTCAAGGTAAGAACATTTTTTAAATGTATTGGCTTAATGTATAACTACTTTTTTCACCTCATTTTTTTTAGCTGAATGTTATAATGAAAGGACTCCATATATTCTCAAACACATACCTTTTTAGATTTCAATTTCATTCTTTCAAGTGGAAAACTTAACATCGGTCTTATTCATTAAATGACAACTGGTCTGTGAGTTGTTTTCCACATTAGTGCAGTATAATCTTTGGCAATAAGCAAGCTGAGGTCAGTGAACACTCTTTTGCTTTTGTTGAGATTCCCAGTATTCCTCTAAAACTTTAGTTTTCAGGTCTTCTTTCCAGGCATTCAGCCTCTCCTGCAAGTTTTCAGGTACTCTGAACTCATACCCCTTCTCAGACGGTCCTTTATCAAATTTTTTTTCCAAAGATGAATAAGAAGGTTGGGTGAGAGCATTGTTCTGATTTGATCTAATAAAAAAATTCTGAACTGAATTATTTAAAACTGTGTTTTTGATCGAGATTAAATTTAATCCTCAGCTCATCAAAGGACATTGTGGTATTTGAGTGAGGCAATAATAAGTCTTGGATCTTTTGAATTTCTTTTAAGTCCCATAGTTTAAATGCTGCATCTGCTCGCCCTGGAGCGAAGAAGTGATTAACCCATATTGGGCTAAATTGTGATAATAAGTGGTTCTTTTTCATAACTTTTTAACATCACACTGCATCCTGATCATGTCTTTTGTTTCTGACATTTTTTTTAGCCTAAATATATATATACTGTAAATAAGGGAAGTGTTCGATGTAAATTGTAATATGAATGGTCAGTTTTAGTATTAAATCCACAAACCAAGTGGTAGAGATGACTCAGGCAGGTTTACGTCAACAGATCCAGAAACTTTAGTCCTAAATGTTGTCTGTTACATTAACTAAATCTCTAGCTTTGTTTATTTTCATGCAGTTGCAGTCTATTCTGATAGCACTGACTACTGCTGACTGAAAGTAAAAAAGCTTTCGGATTAAGGAATTATATCTGACATTTAAATTCAAACACAGCAACAGATTACAGTAGATGTGTAAAGGATTTCTTACGACGCTATGTGACTTTAAGATATTGTCGAATCTGTTTGGAATGGATTTCCTTATTCTTTCAGCCAATGCAAGGTCTATTGGTGCTGTGCAGCAGTTGCAATGTGATCAACTAGTTGTGTATTTAAATATGTAAACTGCACGTAAAAAGGATGTAAAACAACCGGTATAGTGTATTTGACTTCTGGCTATCTGTCTTGCATGTAGCATTCAGAGACACAGACAAACAGGGAGCTAGAGGCAATTTATGCCGACCATGAAATGCTTCAACAATTTTCCTTGAGAGAAATTACAATATTATCTAACAGCTAGGTATTATGAAGGCATTGGATTTTTCTGTTTTGGTTGTGTGCATTGAAGTTCCTGTACTGGCCTTCCTGGTATTTTTTATTTTCTCTTCTCTTATGTCCAGTCATCATAGTGAACGCACTCACATAGCCTGTCTAATTACAACATAACACGTCTGAGTCTCACCCAGTTTGAAGAGCATGGGTACATTATCAATGTGGAGATTGCAGGAGATGTTTAGTAAACCAACAAAGAGAAACTCTTTGTTTTGGTAGCTTACAAAACTGAAATCTCACATTCACAAAGACCATCTTCAACACCTTTGCCAGAGAGATGTTTTTTACATTTTCAATGTTGTTGCATTTAATGAATCTATGTTTGAATTTAGTAAAACGTGCCCCACATTGTATATATTTTGTTGAACTTTTTCCTCAGAATCCCTAGTACAACTACAGGTCTGGATCTAAATCCTTTTAATAAGCATCCTCTCCCTTAACACTCATTCCCTCCCATTTGCTTTTGCCTCCCAGTCACATGATTGCAGTGAGACAACATATTACCCCTTCATCAAGCGCTGTTCTCACTGCTTATATCACCCAGCTCTGTTAGATAGAGAAAAATCAGTTAATTAGAACTGTCATGTTACATCTGGGCCCTTTTGGCACATTAGAATAAGAAAAACAACATTGCTGATTAGAAAAAGTTGTTCTCCAGAAACAGAGAGGCAGTAATGAAGAAGTCTCCTTGATGTGTCTGAGAACAGACGCTGCAGTTGTTGCTAGGTCTGCTGAATGTTGGCCAGCTTATCTAAGAGAGTTATCCTAAATCCCCCTCAGAACAAGTACCCTTGAAACGTCAGCACCATAATGTATCCTACGGCTCCTTCTGGAATACAAGACGAGTTGGCAACACTGGACTACCGCTCTGTCTTTTCTACCCCACCCCCAATTTTTCTTATTGAATTGGGTCCAAGCCTTTCTCATAAATATGTATTTTATGATGGTTTTCTGTTGGCTGTTGATCATGGTTTCTCTACCAAAGCCTGCACATTTCTTTGCAGGGGAGGAGAGCAAATCAACTTCTCTGATAGTGTTTTTCACTTTATGTGATAATTTCTTAAGTAGCACCTGTGCAAGTAGTTTCTGCATAATCGGTTGTGTTGTAAGACACACAAATACATGAACACACAAGTTCTTATTGCCTCCTTTAACTAAAAAAGAACTTCTATCTCCCGTAGCCCACCTCCATGATTTTTCTGTGGCAGTTTGAATAAAAGAAAAAAAGAATCTATAGAAAAAACTCATCCCTTGGTATTTAGTCATGCTTGCAATTTTATGTATTTTCTTTTCGGATAATCCTGTTGAATCTTTCTGCTTCTGTTTAAGAAATTGTCCTGCGTTTTATACTTTGCGTCCAATTTGCTGCTTGAAGACTGTATTTCAACTTAATTATTCCTGAAATAGTTTTCATCAAGGGAATCCCTGTATGTAATTTGTTGTTGTATCTTATTAGTATGTAATTTGACTTTCCTGCCATTGTCAGAGCTTTATTTGAAAAACTGTTTGTTAACTCATAAGAAAATGGCTTTGATCAAATGTGCTCATCCACGTTCAAGTCCTGCAAGTCCATGATATATTAGAAGGTGATTTAGATTAGTTGTTCAAGCTCTTATTTGTTCAATCGAGGACATCTGCCAGGACCTTGATGAGGAGATTGACTTTTAACCTCCTTATATTGTCCAAACCCTCCTCTCACGCAGTGGGTTGGCTTTCTGGGCCTCTGTTATGTCCATTAATATATGCTTTAAAAAAAAAAAAGGAAATCTGATTACTCTAATCTTGGATTTTTGAATTGGGATTTGGAGCTGGCAAATATCAGTGCTCACAATGAACACGTTGATATTCAGCAAGAAAAAAAAAGGACAGAATTGATATGAATGGACAGGAAATCTGATAAAAGGCAAGAAGTGCATTTAACATAAATTGTTCTCCTATCTTGAGATTTTTTAGATGTCATTCAGCTTTCCAAGTGCCGTCTCCTTTGATGCACTGCCTGCTTTTTGACCTTTTGCTACCAGAATCTCTGCCATAGGGCAATGAAATAAGCCCCCTGCAATATTACATGCAATGTGGCTTTCCTAATGTGCAGGGAAAAATGTTTTCTGCAGAGTATGACAGCACTTTGTGTACACTGTGGTTTGTATAATTTTGCGGGGATTTTCTGTGTGCAGCAGATCATGGCTGATAGTGGATAATAGAAGGGTTTGGATGGTCTAATCATTAAAGCTGACTTAACCTTAATATCGTGATACGGGTTTTACAGGGATAATCTTTTGCATCTCATCAGAACATATAATGCTGCTGCTGTAGAAAAACAGTGTATGTATGGTATGTGTGTGTATATATATATATATATATATATATATATATATATATATAATATTTGCATATATCACACATTTTTGATGCAGTGTTACATATTTTCATGCATCATCTTTTGAATATTGATACATCCTAAGTGTTAAAGCTAACACCAGGCAAATCACAAGTGATGTTGGCAGCTCATTTTAAAATTATAATCAACTAGTTTTCGCTAAGTGATGATTTCATCCATGTGTTAGGTGTTTGGTGGTGTGGCACTCTCGTGAACTCAAAAGAGGTCAAGGGGTAGCATTAAATTAGTTCTCAAAGTAAATCTGGTCAGCTGTTTTGTTCACTGGAATTAAAGAGTGAATCCATGGAGCATAGTAGTTGTGCAGAAACATTCAAACGGCGCAGCCATGGTTCTTGCACACAGTAAAGTGAAAACGTCACTCCTTTTCTTATGGCAATTACCATCAGACCTTGCAAGAATACACAAAGGATTTAGAGCACATTTGCACACACGTAGTCATGTACAATATATACTCCCTATGCACACAGTTGTCCTCCTAAAGCCCCAAGCAGTGTCTGCTTCATCGCTCTCCCCTTGTTTCTCTGTGGGAGTGATTTGTCGGTAAGGTGGGGAGTCAACACTTCAATGAGCAAACAACAACAGACTGCACCAAAATACATTTTGTGGTTCGCACCGCCTTAGTGTTTGGTTGATCACACCCGGTATGAGTTCGGCTGACTGGAGATTGAGCAACTTGCACTGTGCCACTTGATGACAACTTAAAACCCACAGGGCCATAAGGACTGTGCATACAGATGATAAAGCCACGGTGCATCCATCTGCTGTTTTTCTTACTAGAAAAGACAACACTCCTATCCTATTATTCCTGTAAAAGAATGAATCACCAAGAAGGTTTGCAACACACGCAAATCCTGAAGCCATTCACATTCTCTTTGGCTAACATGTTTATTTTATTTTTTGTGACAGAATTTGGAAAGCATCTGGGATCAGAGCAGCAGGACTTGCGGTCTTGGGGGAAGAGTGGCGCAGTGGAGGGAACTGTGCCATAAAGGAAGCACCCAATCAGGGCATTTGCCAACAAAAGACTTAGTACTGAGTTCATCTGGGACCTTCAGCAGCGGGCGGTGAGAGAAAGAGGCCATGTGGACCGCACGCCTGCTAGTCCTCGCCAGCCTCTTTGCACCAGCCGCACTGGGTGAGTCTGGCTCATTTGTTCAAGCCTTTGTTTTTGTCTTTATTTGGGCATAAAACTCCATCTCTACATTTTGTGATTGTTGTGCTTTAAGAACGTTACCTGGATTTTATTACTTAGCCATTTAAATTCTGGATTCTGCCAATCAGCTGTGATTAAAATTCTCTTTGTTTCACCAATTTTTTAACTTCCTGAGCTGTCATACTCGTTTTCACTGCTTTTTATCCATTTGCTTTCTTTGTTTTTTTTCTCCAATTTCCAATATTTTTTTAAATCTGTCTATTTCTTGCCTACATTTCTTGGTCCCTTGGCAAAAGAAATGAACAGAAATTACTTTCAAAGAATCATGAACCTCTATGACTTTGTGGCTTATGTAAAGCATTTTGAAAACTGCTGCAAGAGAGAATAAAAAAAAAGAGAAGAAAAATGTGTATCATTTGATTATTTAGAATTTGAAGATTAATTGGGAAGGTCTCTCTTTTCCCATTTCCCACAGCTCTGTAAATGGTATCGGCTGTAGTTTTGAAGTGTTTCCTTTTGGTTCTGTGTGGATTGTTTCAGGGAGAAGTAAATGAAGTCATTTAAATTCAGATTAAAAGAAGTCAATGGTGTTGGTCTGAGGGTTTTTGGGTGAAGGTTTAGATGTGGGGAATGCTGAGACCGGGCCAATGGCCCATAAAAATGTTAATTTGATATGGCTAAAACCATTAATGGGAGATTTCAAGCTAATTGAATTGTTTTTAGGCTGTGATATCTCTGGAGTGTGGCAGCAAGTGAGTGTACCAGCCACTGCTAATTTTAGTGCATTTCTCTGGCATCACCAGTTTTTCATCAATGCCCAATAGGAAGAGGTCTTGGGACAGCACACTGATATGCATCTTTCTTTAGAAATTGCTGTTGAGTACAAATTGAAACAGGAGGTTTTAGTTCAAACTTCTGAATCTCTGAGACACTTGTGCTTGATGCTTGCATTTTTAAAATCAGAGTGAAATGAGTGAAATGCTCATATTTTCAAAGAAATCAGAATATATTAAGCTGGCATCACCTCTACTGTGAGTAATGTGGGAAGAACGATGCTGTCTGTGATTGCGAGCTGTTGATGACTGCAGTTATTGAATGTCTAGTGGGAAACGGTGCTTAAGTTGGGAAGCTGAGCTAACTAGCTTTTATTTTGTGTGAGCCCAGCATGACTCATATAACAGTCACGGGGTCAGCTTCTCATTCAGGGCTAACCCCTTGACAATAACTTTTTCCAAAATCTCCCAGGCAAAGGAAACAACCCATGAACTACAACTACTGACTAAAAGGTTTATGCAAAGACTTGAAACATTTAATGAGGCAGGCCTTCTTAGTTCTATGCATAAATGATTTTAAAGATGAACAAATTAAATGTTTACACAGTTTACTGTCTAATTGAGAGATTCTTAAATGTTTTTCCAACGTTTCCATCAAAAACAAGCCTCATGTAGCACTACTTTCACAGTCACCAATGCTGCTGTATTTGCCAAAATATAAGACGATTGTGATTTTTTTTTTTTATTGTCCAACCCCCCCCCCCCATTTTTATTTATTTATTCATTTATTAATTAATTTTTTTTCATATATTTGAATGATTACCGTTTTCTTACAGTTGACAAAATTCTATGGAAAATGATCCGGTTATGCCCTGTACTTAACAGAGCTTCCTAGCTTAGGCTTTCTGGTGAAATATGAACTTAGTAGCTCAACTGTTTTGTATACAAAAGTTTTTTGCTACAAACATGTTGTTAGTAGGGATCCATCGAAATGCTTTTTTCAGGCTCGATACCAATTCCGATTATTATAAATCATGAAGGCTGATAACCCATATCTAGGACCAATATTCATTTGATGTAAATTTAAGCTCTTGACAAAAATCTTGAACTTGTTGAAGTGCTTGTTCAGCATTTTTATTTGTTATTCAACAGCAACTGCAGGGAGCCCCGGATCAGCAGCATCATTTACTTAAATTAATAAATAGCTCCATGTACTTTAATCAAGTAAATAAAATACCCCAAAATTGAATATAACCAATTGGGGTAACGCTGGCATTATTAGAATGAATATTAGACAATATTAAATATAAAATATAAATAAAATATTGATAAAACTGTCCTGCTAAATAGGTAAATAGATAATCATGTGATCATTGCTACAGTATAGTCTGATGACTGTCTCCTAGTAGAGACAGAATGTTGGCTCACTAGCAGCGGTTGTCTCTCCCCACGTTTCAGCCGATGTAAACATTCCTCAGACATAAATCAAGCTGACATGCTTATCCACTAAAATACGTAGACACACTGACAAGAGGAGGCTTAGTAACCGGGAACACACAAAAACACAGACACGCAGTTACGCGCAAAGATTGTCTATATGACAGACTGCACACTCCAACACAGGAAAGGCTAAGCTAATCAGCGCTAGCCTTCATTAAAAACAAACTTGAAAACTATTAGCTTTGATTGGGAAATGTTTTTCTTTCTCTCTCTCCCTCACACACACCTCTCTTATAATAACAGTCTACCTGTTTTGTACAACAAGCAGTCTCACTGCGATGCAGACAGAGGAGCAGGGGGACCCGAGGAAGCAAGTCGCTAATTGCTCAGCGCTCCTTCACAGAGCTTTTACAAGTTACGTTCATATATCGGGCCTTTCAGTAACATCATTACATGTCATGGGTTGTAGAGGATTGTAATGTTTATTTAAACATCAACTTATTTTGTTGCGGTGCTGTCTGAACTCGCCACCGTGTTAGCCTACTTGGAGCAGCTACGTTCACCTCGGAGCTGTCTGCCCCCAGCGCCCCGCGGCAATTTTCACACACGCACAGGGCTGCATCAGAGCCAAAATAACCGCGTTTATAATGGATCTATCATATCAGCCGTCCAAAACATTAGAAAGGCCGATGCCGATAACCGCCAAAATGCCAAATATTGGCACAGATAATCTGCCTGGACGATAATTGGTCAGGCCGATAATTGGTCGAGCCCTTGTTGTTACCATATTTTGACGTGCATATTCTGGCACACAGCATTTGTTTTAGCTAACACTACGTGACATGCTAATAAATAGAAAAGTTTT
>JBBBVU010000005.1:9094211-9108391 GCA_037177055.1 Atherinosoma microstoma
CAAAAAAAAAATCGCAAAATTTTACCCGTGATTCAGCCGCGATACGCCCGTGAAAGGCAGTGTGACCGGGCCTTTAAGATGATACATTTCTTTCACATTGTATTATTAGTAAAAAAAAAAAAAAGTTACATTTTTGACATGGAATTTAATATACATGCAACATAAACACAAATTTGCAAAAATAGGTCAGTTTCTTTTAGGGAGGTAGCTCAAATTCAGGCACTTCCATGCAAAAGCAACCATAGCTTGCATATGGTCAGAGTTATGGCTCTTTTGACCTTTTTATCAGATTAGTATTGGTTATTAAACATACCTAGTCTTCCAGTACACATAAACACCTCTGTCTAAATTGGCCTTTTTATAATCTCAGAGATTATTTTAAGATGTACAGTACGTATTTGTTCAAGAACAAGAATTCAGTATCCACCAACACTATCGCAGCAGAAACATTTGACCATGTCTTGATTAGAAAAATGCTAATTGATATAAAAACTGGCCAAACGGACTACTACTGAAGTATGATGAGAAGTCTCAGCCAATCAGAAAGCATCTGCAAAAATGTGACACCTGTCAGCTGTTTCCAGCCTGTGACATTCAGTTGATTCAAAGCCCAAAAAAGGTTTAAGGCCTTGTTACTTATTACAATCAATTATTTATACTAGCGGTTGACTTTTCTTACCTTTTAAAACAGTTGTGATAAGTTTATATCCATAAGATATATCTAAAAAGCTGTTTGAACCTTTTAGAAAATGTTTTTTTGTAAGGCATAAACAAATTGAAACCTTGAAATCATATCAAAATCCTAGGAATTAATCACTCTGCTTCTTTGATTATTCAACACTGATTTATCCCATGGGTGCTGGAGACATAAAGCTCATAAACCACTGAGTTGCTATGGTTCCTGGGATGTAATTAATGCCTTAAAGAAACTACATCTGAGTATTTTGGACCAGATTAAGCAGTTGGCACATTGTAAATAATTTGACGTCTTCATTAAGAAAAGCAATTTAACACCCGATCCACTCCTGACGCTATAAACAGGAAGGCCAGATGTTCCCAGGGAGGTGTTTTGCAGCTGGGGAAGCTTTAGTGGGAGTGTTCACCACAATGTCATTGTGCATGATTTACCCAGAGAGTGTTGGAAATGTGTACTCTAGGGGTATGCTGGCCTACTTTGTTATCTATAGTTCCTTTTGTCTGTATACCATCAGGCTCAGGCATACACACACATAATACAACGGGTGTCAGACATAGAAGCTAGAACGGTTTCACACACGTGCCAAGTTTCACTTTTACTTATAATAACACATGAAGAAAAATGCTCACATATGCGCATGCCAGTCCAGCTAAAATACTGCAGCTGAAGCTGAACACCAATCTTTATGTATATGTCAGCAAATACACAATCCTTTGACACAAAACAAGGAATGCTTCTGAACACGTGTCACAGCAGCAAAATAAGAAATAGTCAAAGAATTCAGCTTAAGGAGCGATAAGGATTTGTGTAGCTCTGTGTGGGTAGTTATCTTTGAGTTAGTTTGCCTGTGCTTGTGTGTATGTGCATCTACATAGTCTTGCAAGATTAACAAAAAGTTCCATCTCAGATGCCGTCGCTGAGTTAAAAAACAAGTAAAACGCATCTTTGTCATTGTTTTGGAAATGGAGGATAACAGAAGCAATGCCCCAAACACTGGCCATGCCTGAGCAGCACATTAATCATGTGCTTCTGTGCATGCAAAATGCTCCAGGAAGGATTTTATGTTTATTCCACTTAATACCACCCTACGGAATCAGAGATGTAGCCGCTATAATGGATGATGGCTCAAGAAGGAAACCAAGAGACGAAAGCGTGAAGTCTGATGTGCATTTTTCATGGTCAGATACAAGTGCATACATCAACCCTAGAAGCAGGTATCATCCAGTTGGGGGTGGGGTGAGTGGGGGTCTGTTGAAGACGGATAGATGAGACAGAGAAGCAGATGTGTGCATGACACATCTGTTCAGTATAGAGAGCATTAATGTGTTTTTGCTGCTCACAGAACAAAAGCAGGTAAATGGCAGTTTGATAAGACAGGCTAAGAAAGGCAGACAGTGAAAAAACATCCATCTTGTTTGTTAAAATGGCTTTGTATTCTTTTGCAGACCTTACACAAAGCTGAATCCAAGGCAGCATGCACCTTACCAACACTCTCTCTTGCTCACACTGAAGTATTGGCACAAATATGCCAAGGTTAGCTGCATGTAACTAAACAAAAGCATTAAACTCTAATGTCCGTCTCACTGTTCCTGTACCCGATCCACTTAATTAATCTCCCTGTGCCAGGGCACAGACTTCATCCGCCAAGGCATCCCTGGATTTACCTAATTTGCTTAATTAATTAAACAAATGATTTATTTAGGCTCATATTTCAAAGCTGCAGAAAGTACTTTTTAGAGTCTACCGAAGCATGTGTCGTTGTGTTGTAACTATGAATCCCTCTTGAAGTGTTGTAAATAAGTGAGCTTTGGAGTGGGTGGATGTCAATCATTCATTTGCAACAGCGTAATGTACAGGCAGATACAACACTCTGGGGCATTTGCATTTTATATATGCATTAAAGCGAGACATTAGATATAGAAAATAACTCCCAACTCTGTCAGTGTTGTTATTAAGTTGAAATGAGGGCATGATTACACTTGCTCTTTTTCAATTTGGTAAAAATAAACACAATAAATATACAGCTATATCTAAAAAAACAATACAACAGGTGCTGTATAGCATAAATGGTTTATGCACTCTCTCTTTAGATCAAAAATATACAGTTATTGTCAGAAAAATAAAGTGATATTGATATCTGACTTTAAGGTATAAGTTTGATTACTCTGCAAAGGATTTTCATGATATTCTTAAAAAAGGTTTTTTTTCTCCTTATTTCCAGGAAATTGATTTTTCCCCCCCCCCATAAGCCACATAAGGCTTCCTGAAAATAGATAATGATGTTTCAGGTGTACAGAAATGACTTCATTCTTATACCAACTCTAAGGGTGGTCTCCATAGCTGTCATTTGCTAGTCAGCTTATTTTTTAAGGTTCATTCAGAATACTTATTTTCTGTTTTTTAGTTAGCAGTTGTGGATGGTCTCTTATTACTAGGACATGGAATAGTAATTCGGTAGTTTCTTTTAGATAAAGCTTTAATATACTGTGCTTAAAATACAAATATTCTTTTGTCTTCAACTTTAATTCTCAATTCCATTGTTATATAAGTTGTGTGGCATTTGGCATGGGGCTCAAAATCCCAGTCTCATTTTATGTCCCTCTGTAATGAGTAGAAAATCAATACCTGCTTGATATGGGGAATAAAACAATGGCCTTTGCTGCTCACGGCATCCATAGCGACTGGCTGACAATGCCAAATTGCTGTCAGAACTCGCAACCAAAGAGGAATGAATGACAGTAAGATTAAGAATGGTGGGATGGGGTTAAATACCCCTGCATGTTTTATAGGTGTCCTTTCTGCCACCTGTGTATATCTTCCAAATAAATGAATCAAACTCACCACGGATACAAAGGCATAATTTGGTAATCGCTGAATGATGTCGTTTAAACTGGACCTGCAGCTGGCCGAATGTTTAATGAGGACAGATATCGACAGCAAGGTCAAGTGGCAATGGATGTTGGTTTACATTAAACTGCATAATGTGCGCGTGTGCGCCGTGCATGTGAGCGTTTGTAGTGTCTGGAAGGCTAGAGAGAGAAATGCTAAGTAACCCTGCAAACCAGCTCACAGAGCAAAAATGGTGGGCGTACAATACCACAGGGTTTCCCACACGGCATTACAGCAGGGGTCGGCCAGTAATTTAGGGTGTGGGCGGAATGTGAGGAGCAGGAAGGGCAAACGGAAACCACGCAGAGAGACAATGCCACTACCTCTGTTTTGCTCAAATTGTGGAATTAATTACATTTTTCCTCCAGAGCTTCATGGTGAGATTTATCCAAGCAAGATGGCCTTTTTATCCCTCACCTGTAAAATATATGTTCCATATGTGGCACTTTTGCATTTTGATGACAAAGAAGTTACTGTGACAGGCAGGTGATTACATGTTGTGATATGAGACACTACTATATGTGCAAATCTATCAACTTGGAAGTGCATCCCACGCCTCCTTCCCCCCGCCTCCTCATGCACTGCCCCCACCATAAGGTTTTCAATCATGGGTGTGAAGGAAGCATGGTGAGACTATCCCAACCACCCACATAATGAATTCTTACTGCAACAGCACATTATTTAGAACAAGCCTCAAGACTGTACTATATAGATGTAACTAATTATTCAAACAAAAATGTCTTTCTTTAAACCCCATTTCTAATACCATCAGTGGATCTTTAGATGTTTGTGGGGGGATTATGGTTATTTCAACCTATAGATCTGCCTGATGATTATATATACATTCCTCCCTCTTGGGAAAATTTACTGTTTATCTCACAGGATTAGATGCAGTACAACATGCCACAAGTCAAAGGCAAGTGGATATGTTTCCATTCAGCCCCAACTGCCATTTGATATTCATCTGTCTCAATATCTAGAAGGTTTTCATTTATTTTCTTATGGTCTGTTTTAAAACCTTGGAGAAAAGCACCCAAAAAGAAATGTTTACCAGCTCTCCCTGTCTTCTGCAATATTACTTCCTACATATGTGCTAGTCTCCTGAATATAGAGCAGCAGCATACTTGATGCAATCACATGCTTTGAAGATTACAAATGTCATGGCTTAGGGCAACATCGTGCGAGTGTGAGTTTAATGAAGCAGGTGCATAATTGCTGAGGGGTAAGTCATACAAACTGACATGTTATACATGTATGTATGATACACATGTTCTTTTTAACAGATCCAGGGGAATTCAGAGCCAGTCTTACGATATGTTAGTTGCCCATGGTAGCATTAGTTGCTTCTTATTAATGATCTCTTTCATGACTAGTAAATCAGTCGACATATTTGGTGTGGCGGTAAGCACTGTGGCCTCACAGCAAGAAGGTCACTGGTTCGAGCCTCGGCTGGCGAGGGGGTTTGAACAGTGGCCTTTCTGTGTGGACTCTGCATGTTCTCTCCGGGTACTCCGCCTTCCTCCCACCGTCCAAAGACATACATGTTAGGTTAATTGGTCACTCTAAATTCTCCCTAGGAGTGAGTATGAGCACGAGTGGTTGTTTGTCTCTCTATGTTGGGCCTGCGATGGACTGGCGACCCGTCCAGGGTATGCTCTGCATCTCGCCTGTGAATTGCTGGGCTAAGCTCCAACTTCTCTGCGACCCTGAATTTGAATAAGTGGTATAGAAAATAGTGAGAATTTCTTATGAAACTTGTAAGTTGACCTTTATCAGCCTGGCTTTACCAAGTGTCCACTCATCCTTGATATAGGTTATAAAAATGAAAATTAATTAAATTTATCTTCAATTTTTATATTCTTGATTGTAACTTCATTTTTTATGGAAATTGCCAAGGCTTTTTAAACAATTTACAACATACCTTAATCCATTTTTGAATCCATGTATCTGAAGGAAATTGTGAGATGTGCCAATCTGACCACAGCCATATACATCTAGTGCACATATTCCAATCAACAAAATTATTGGTACATAATATTTTTAAGTAGTCTTCTTGACACATTAGCTATGAATTTATACTAGAATCTTGATCCACTCATTGTTAACCTGACTGTAAGCTGATAAATACTTCCCTCTTGGCTTTAATATTTATAATTTCTCATATAGATTTACCTTCTCATTTGTAATTACTTGTATTTTATGGGATCTTAAACCTGTATGCAATGGACAGATGTTGTATTTTTATTGCAAAATAATCTGTCCTGTTTGAAAGTCATAGAACACTATGAAAAAAATTCCCACTCACGTGTTTAATAATTCAAATATGGATGGGAAAGACATTACACTTCTCTGAGGAGCTACATTCATGAACTGTAGGGATGATCAAGCAGTTAGGGAGTTGAAAGATGAAAGATATAGCTTGGGGCGGGTCCCATGTGGCCTTTAAAATCAAATCTGAAACTAACCAACAACTTGTTCAGCTTCTATCCAGCTATAAGGTAGCTAGCTACCTATTTAGCAGTCTGTTTGTCAAGCAACCTCACTCTAGCTGAGTCTATTTCACATCAAGGAGACTATTGATCAAGTTGTAGTGTTTTTGGCATTGGTCTGTGACATTGAGACATGCAGATCTTGTTTCAATGGAGGCTCTCTGGGAGCCTGTGAATGTTGACTTCAGCTTATGCAATGTGTTGCTTAAAGGGCCACACAACAGAAAACAGTGAAGTGCTGTTCCCTTTACCCCCCAGCTCAGATGCATTTGCAGTTTCTGTTGATGAAAAAACAAAATCAACATAATGGCTCCTTGTCACCAGAGATAGAAGGCAGACTTGGGAATGAAAATTAAATAGGTAATATGTACAGTATAGCACAATGAGAAATTGCTATTTGCTTTTAATTTCTGTAAGTCCTGATTATCATCTTGCATTTTGACGTTGCACGAGGCATTGTAGCTGTTTTAGCCCTCTGGGAGCTATTGAGAACATCAGAGAAATTCAAAGGAAAGTACAGGTGCCTTCTTTTGTTTGACGCAGAGGATGGGATGAAGCAACAGCACCTTTATTTGACCAACAAAGGGAATAATTGAGAAACAAAAACGGGTAAAGGATTAATTAGCCGGTGTTCCTTTTGATCTCTTTTTTATTTCCTCATACAGCACACAAGCTATCGGGTGAATTTTAATTTATTCATACGCAAACAAAGATCTGATACCATTTTGCCTTGAACTAAAGTTCACTGCAGATGCAACAGGCCAATTATGGGCAGTGTGGTGTGGGACCCCGTTCTCTGTTCCCTCAGCTCTATCACTGATAAATCAAGTATGCACACTCACAGGTGATTCTGCATCAGAGAATCAATAATACGAATTGTGATGTCTGCAATTTCAGTAAAAGCAGAGGGGGATCGGATGTTACTGTGGCACAGATTAGCCCTAGAGACCTTGAGGAGAAGAGGGAGGAGGATCAAACAGAGAGGCGGGCATGTGAAGGTGGGTGGGGCGATATTAGAGATGGCCTTCAACATGGCCCAGTGGCCTACTAGAGGAATTCAATACAGCCATTGACAAAAGAAGGCATCCATTGTAGAGGAACTAGCCTCCTTTGGGAAGCTGGTCCATTTCCTTATTAATTGTGCTCTCATTAAAATAAAAGGAAGCAGAGAGGGGAATGGATAGCCTGAGAGTAATGGTAGAGGCTCAGCATGGCCTCCTTGTTTGGAAAAATGCCAAGGTCAAGATTCCAGTTCTTTACACAGGATGGGAAATACATAGTTTATGTTTTTATTTCTTTTGTACCACACAAACAGATACACACTCACTAACTCCCTTCATTTGTCCTCCCTCTTTCAAACCCTCCCACACACAGAGAGACAAATCTTTCTTAGTGGCTCCCACCAATCCTCTGCAGATGTACAGTATCAAGGCTCATGGGTTCACAGTTTACTCTTAGTCTCACACCACATCTGTTAATCATGGAAGGAGTCGTCAGTCTAGCCCATGGATCACTGATATCGTGGCCAAATATACTCCTCAATGCATCCTCTGACCCTCTGCTCAAAGCATAATTTAGGTGCATTACAAACTGGGTCATATTTCTGTTGCTTTGTCAGTTATTATTCAGCAGCATAAAGGGAAGTAAATGCGTCCACAAACAGTCAGACAACTGGTCATTCTTGACATGCATCATTCTTAAAGATTTTGCAAGTGATTATTATTTATAAGGAGAACTGATGGTGAGAAAGATCGTAATGACCCTGTTTCATCTATAAAACATGTGGACAGAAAGTTAGAATGTTGAACAAAGAAACATACCTACATTGCAGTAATAAACAATTTGGTTAGAAGATGTAATTTGGATGGTAATTGTTAGTTTTCATTTTTATTTAATATGATTTTGACATTTTATGCTGTATCTTGTGGCTTTCTGCATATTGTTTTTAAGCCATATTGTTATATTCATTGATCTTAGTTATCAATTTATAACAAAGAAAATTTAAGGGAAGACTGACTCATTTTCCATAGAGAAATAAAGGAAGATAAATATCTTGAGGTGTGATCAAAAGTACTCTATTATACCCACAAATAATTTTCTATATATCCTACTATTCCATGTAGATCTGCAAGGACATTCTCTGGATGTAATATTGATTTCAGGGCAGACCTTTTTCTTAATTCAAGAGGAACTTCTAAGCAATCAAAGTTATTTGATATAAATCTGATCTTGGTTTGGTTACCACCATAACCATCTCAATTTACTTATTATAAAACAGCTTGGTGAACTATATGATAGTTAGCCAACACATTGCTTTTCTCCATTTAATTGAGCTTACTGACTGTTGGACAGAGTTTATATCCATTAAATGGAGTTGCATCATTATGCAACTGTTCCCTACTGAAGGCTTAGCATATCTGCTCTGTAAAATTTCTGTTTTGAAAGCCTAAACGGCCAATTGATTATTTGTATCTATGTTTTATAAATTACAATTTGTTTTGTAGGATTATGTAATTAGTAACTGCACAATAAATCAAGTTTTTTTATTATCGTAACATCAACATGGGCAGTATAAATATCCTAGAGATTTTGAATTGAATAAAGACAAGTTCAAGTGTATTTTTTAATTATTAATGATGGACAAATAACCAGCATGTACAGATGCAAAAGTGGAAGGCAGCCTTCTTTGGTTTAGATAGTGGTTTTAATCTAGGCTGTATCAATCAGTGGAAGTCTTATTGCCATCACAATCTTAAACAACAATGCATTTTGCATGCTTTCCCAAGTACCAAGCAGCCTGAAATAAAAAAAAGCATCATAAAAATCTTTAATTTGAATTTGTTGTGTAACATAATCAACTCAACTCTGTGTCTTAGCAATGAATAATTCAATACTTTTCCTGATTTTAATCTAAATAATATTATTCAACCGTGCAAGATAGTTTTTGAAATGCATTGAAGATGTGTCACTAAAATATTGTTCCAGTTAAAAACATTTAAGACTGTAAATATACATTCTTCTTATTTTGTTTTTCTGCTGTCTTTCTTTTTTTTCTACTATTATCAACTCTTAAATGGTAAGAAACTATTGTAAATCCAGTTAAATGTATTCATTTACAGAAATTCATTACAGTGCAGCCTGTTGCAAGCTTAGTTTTAAATTCACTCTCTCAAAACGGTAAGATTTGCCTGTGTCAAGCCAAACTCACATGTCATGTGGTGGATATGCCATTGCCGGTTTCGAGACATAGACGTATTCTCAACTGGGATGTAGATATTGTAGTGAATATGTATTTTTTGGAGGTGGGGGGTAGGGGGCAATGCCATAACCTTTCACAGACATCTCCCTGTGGCTGAAATCCTACAAAAGACCAACTGTGTCAAATGAGAAAAATTGCAGGTGCACATTCCCCAGTGGTGCACTCCCGCTTGCCTCCCACTCTCCACACACATATTAACACATGTGCACGCACACACTCCACTCACACATGCACACAACCTTCTTGATCACTGCCCCTCATTTGGTGGTGGGAAGAGGTGGGGTGGGGGTTAAAGGGAGATCCTTTTTCACTGTGATAATAGAGTCCTTTCTCTGCCACAAGATGGACTCGGGAGAGGGTTGAAACTGGAGACGCAGAGTGAGCGATGTCACTCCACAGCAGGCAGCAGCATCGTACAATATGGCACGTCGTTTTTATAAGCCCTTTGCAGATGTTTCTCAGCTGCATGTCAGCTCTGCATACAATTGAGAGTATTTTGTGTTCAGTTCATGGTGAAGTTCACAGAGACCACCCTATAACTAGAAGGTTATGATTTAAATCCCAAGCTCCCATGTGACACAATTCTCATAAATTAGCCACATGGAAATGTAAGTACCTTTTAATCTTTAAAAAAAAATCTGTTGAAGTTAACAGGCACTCCTCATAGCTTTAGAACATTTGGTAGTTTTTAAAATCCCCTGGTTACAGAAAAAGCGAGCGCTACATATTGCTAATCTTCAATAGTTTTCGGAGCAGCAACAGGAGATCTACTGTATGCATTACTCATCCTTTTAATCGTCTTGTAACCCCCCGAAATGTACCTTTTGACCCTCAAGGGGGGTCCCCACTGGTGGGTTAGGAGCCATTAATGGCTATAATGTGAAAGTGCTTGCAAAACATTTACTGTGATGATCACAAAGGTAAACAAAGGAGGGGGGAACAGCCATTTAAAAAGCATCTTTTCCCTGACAATCGCCATTGTCTTTGACATAATTCCATTGACATCATCTTCTATCTATTTATAAATAGTTAAATACTCACAAATGCTAAGCCAATAACACCTTCATTACATGACAGTTCCAAGGAGACAAATGTTATTATAGTATTTTTAAATGATATCTAGTCATAGTTCTATAGACCTTCTGTAGGTCTTTCAAAGTTTTTCTGGGATATTGGCTGCATTTTCCACACATTGTCAGTCCCATCCTTGTACTGAACCATTTATTGTTTCTTTTGTTTGTAAAGCCACTTAATATAAATCCATGAGACATTTAAACATAAAAATGGCACCTAAGTAAAGGGGAACTTTGTTCTCACAAAATTTTTTAAACTGTCTCCTTCTGCACTTTTTTACCAACAGTCTTTTGTAAAGACATATTTATTTCCATTCTTTTGTTACAATAATGAAAAATGCCAGAGATAACAAAATAGCTATGTAAAGCAGAATGGCAGTCTGAAAAATATGTTTTTATGTGTGTGTGTGTGTGGGGGGGGGGGTCAAAGACCTGACACAGGACCTGTATCTAGATCCTCATTTGATCCATCTACTGTTCACTGAAGCCTCATCAGGTGGAACGGTGGCTGTCAAGAAGTCATTCCTTAGGAAGGGAAACAAGGTGAAAAGGCTGACTTTGCCAAATAACACAAAAAAAACTGGCCTGAAAATCAGTGGCGACAGGTCTTATGGGGTGGTGAAGCCTCGCCACAGCCTGGACCCCGATATCACTGAAGAAGTGTGGAATCATCTTGACAGAGAATGGAATAGAATATATACAAATATCTATAGAAGAGCTTTGGAATGTCATTCAAGAAAAAGAACTATTCCTGAAGACTACCTAAAGAAATTTTAAGAAAACTTACCTAAGAGGGTTCAGGGTGTGTTGAAGAACTGAATATTGAATTTTAAGCTTTGCACATTTTGTTTTTCACTTTCAGTTTGTTTGCATGATTTAATAACTTGCTGCTGTTATGTCCTATATTCCTGGTAATATATAAAAATTTGAGGGTTGATTCAAGATATTTGCAAAGTGATGTAGTCATAAAATGTTAAACGCAATTTTACATTCATGATGTCATTATTTGTCGAATAGAATCATGGAGTCTCATGTTTATGCTTAATGTAGGAATGTTTAAATTAAGTGTAGCCTTATCTATCTTTAAATTTAGAAAATACTTAACTAATGCACATTTTCACTATGCCACAACCCTGAATATTTGATCAGTGTAGACCTCATTGACTCACTCAATGATAGTTTAATTAAGAAGTCTTAGGGCCCGATCATTTGTAGTTGTTTGCAGCTGTTGTTTCAAATAATACGTGCAAGCACCCCTGCTTTGCAGCAACAGATTTACCAAATAAATTAGTTGTTATTTGAGGTGCCAGCCTTCCTCAATGTGACATTGTATCGCACGTCACATCTGCACACCTGCTTGTGTGAAACCACGCTTGGCTTGTTTTGCCCCAAATCTCACATTTCCTGCCACAACATTTCTTAGTGCTTGGTGTCAGATTCCAATATGCCACATGTAAAGAGTTGTAGCCAGATGACTTGATGCATGAGAACCACAAGCATGTTGCTTCATACATATTCAGTGTTCATTATCTCCGCAGAATAACCCTGTGTCTGAAACCTGTCATCCCGAATGGAGAAGAAAACACGATCAAAGGATATCATCATAGCTGTGTGTTTCAGATGTAGCGTAGCCACCCAGGCTAATTTCAGCGGCAATGTCTTCATTGCATACATGTAGAATGGGATTGCTTCCCACTCTGTGGGTGGTTATGGAATTACTTTTTGCATCCATCTCTAACATTACTTCTCTTTGTTTCCTTTTTGTTCCTAAATTTTTAGCTCATTTTTCTCTCGTTACGTTTTCATTCTTCACAAATCAACTTCTACAACGATGTCACCCACGCATCCCCTTTTCCTCTCTTCTGTCTTTTGCTACAGCATGTCAGTACTAAGCATTTAGCTTTGCTACAAATCTAGCACAATAAGGTCTTTAGACACTATGACCCCAGCCTGTTTACTATACTTCTGGACAGGCTGGCACACTATAAAAGGACAGAAGATTTAATCTGTGCTCATAAGAGGAGGATCAGAGTGAGCAGGGGGGATTGATTGAAAAATTGTCATACTTGACATCCTTCACATTTTGTACATGTAGGTTTGTGCCAGATAGCAATGTTCCCTAGGAAGACACACCCCTCTGATAATGTATCGAAGTTGTTTTATGTAAACACAAGCACACAAGTAAGAATTAACAAATCACAAGGGAGGTGACAAAAGAAGCCAGCCACCTCTAAGTACAGCTTTTAATCTGCTGATGCCATCCAGTAGCTACATCAAATTACACTACCCTTTAGATTCTTACAGTATTTAGGGCAAACCCCCACCCTCCAACTGCTTTTCCATCTCATTCTAAATCTGTACTTAGTCAAATACCTTTGGAATACCTGCACCTTTCTGGGATTTTCTGTAATATGCATGCAGATGGCTCAGATTTGCCATCCATTATGTGTGTGATAATGTCAAATTTCTAATAAGACTGGATTGTATGTGTGCGAGTTTAAATCCCAATCTCAACTAGTACTTTATGTTATGAAAGTGACTCTACTGGCACTATTAATGGGTCAAACTGAGGTAATGCCTTTATTAACCAAAAAACATAACAGATGCATACACTGTGCATGGAATTGCATTTTAATTGAGCCATTTAAATAATTTTTTGTTCTTCATTATGTAAGTAAACACTACATCACCAAGCTTTAATTGGTATTAATTCATGCTTTTTGCCTGTGGATATTACACCACTGTTAAAATTGAACTCGCAGGAATGCAAGGAAGAGAACTGGCCTAGGTTTATTTCCAAAGATGATCTTTCACGGAAAAGAAATTGGTGCAATGCAATTGAAAGAGATGTGTCACTGTATGAGGATACTTTAGATAAAATAGAATACAAATAAGTTTTCACAAACTAGTTATGTATGTGTGTGTGTGTGAGAGAGAGAGAGAGAGATTTTATAGTTTTTTTCTTCCTTTTAAATGGCAAGAAATTGAAAAATGTTCATCCTTGCCTCCTAGAAGCATAAACTCCCAATAAGGCCACAAAAACACAAAGGAAAAAATTATCCCAACATTTCATCAACAGCCAATATACTATTTTATGTAGAATGTTTTGCTATCTTTCTGCTTGTTTCAAGGTGGAAAAACCCTGTCCACAACAAATTACTGCCTATTGCATACAGTCAGAGTGATGTGGTGTCGTTCATTTTACTTTTGTGTCAACAGATTGGGATGAAGTTTGATTAAGTGCTCCCCCTCCTTTGCTATCCCCATGATCAACAGACACACACATCAGCTTGTGTCAAAAGGAGGAAGTTGTTATCAGTTTGCTGTGACAGCTGGTGTGACACTAACCTGGTGGCCAGTGTTGTTAGTGTTGGACTTCAGCTCCATTTGTTCTCAGTATTGCACTATTAATACAGCTATTATAAGTTGAGCCCCAGGGATCCATTCAGACACTGATATTGCCTGGTTTCCATTTCATTACAAGAGAACACATTTTGTAAGCATTCTGTCATTGGTTGGTGCTATATTTAATGTGAAAGGACCTTCTACAATATTGTAGGTTGCTATGGCGATGAATGAAGTGCACTGAAGTGTTTTAAATGAATGGTGTATCAGAAGGAAAAATATAGAGATACAAAAGGACAATATGCTTAATACTGGTCTATTTGATGACATGTTCATGTTTCTTTGTAATTGTCACAAGAAAGAAAAACAAGGAAACAAAAACAAATCAATCAATCAATCAATAAATTAAAAAGTAAATTAAATATATA